>PVIR01037005.1:0-15433 GCA_004026965.1 Petromus typicus | reverse complement strand
CATTCACACTACTGCAGCCTTATTCCAGTGATTTTTTTTTTTTTTTACTACAACATGTGGCACTCTTTCCCACACTTCATGCATTTCCTTCATCTCATTTGGACTGAAGGATTTTCCTGTCTTTTCCTTTCCTATTCTGCAGAGATCTCCACAACCTCATGTTGGGAGAGGGTCATCCATTATCCCAGGGATAGAGAGAGAGTCAGGAAGACAGACAGAGAGAGAGAGAGAGAGAGAGAGAGAGACAGACAGACAGACAGACACAGAAACAGAGAGACAGAAAGAGAGGGAACCATTGGTTTGATTTGATCATGTGACATTTAGTGATATGAACTATTCATTTTGCAAGGTGTAACTCAATGATCAAGTTACAAAGCACTAAAAATGTTTGCTTGGGGCCAGGGATTTAGCTCAGTGGTTCCGGTACCTGTCTTGCAAGCGCACGGGCTGGGGTTCAATCTCCGGTAACCACATACAACAATACTGGGTGTGGAGACACAGGCCCAACAGCAACCAGTACCACATATCACAGTGCCGGGCGTTGTGGCTGTCACCTGTAATCCCAGCACTTGGGAGGCAGAGGCAGGAGAATTGCTATGATGTGAGTTGGAGGCTGAGCTCAGGGCCAGCCTGAACTACTCAGCAAGAACCTGTCTAAAAAACAAACAAACAAACAAACAAACAAAAAGTTTGCTTATGTTTCCAAAATTACTGTTACATACTATCTGTAAGAAAGTGAAAGGCAAGTCAATGTTAAGAAATTGCCTAGAATGCCAGTACAGTGACTTGGCAGTCAGAATATGTACTGGAAGAGTTAAAAGAGTGTCACTACCATTGTGGTGGTCGAAGGCTACTCTGAGTAATGTTTATTATGCAGTAGTTGTTTGTATGACTGATCTTCCTTGTGAAGCATTCAAATGAGAATGTGTTTGGCTACTGATGCACTTTACCGCCTCTCTAAGCCACAAAATGTTTTTCCATTTGGAGTACAAAATTTAAAACTAATGTTTTTTGCTTTTTTTTTTCTCAAAGAATTATACCAGATAATAATAAAGCTTTGAAATATCATCAGGCTAAGAGCACTCTTTTGGAAAATTATATTATTTTGTTATTGTTTCCATTGAAAAATTTATTTTGCCCCAAGGTTTCTTAGCAAAGAATATTCAGAAAATCATTAATCATCATGAAATAAATAGGCCTTGATTAATTGTAATCGATAAACACTGTTTAAACTTGTTCAAATTCAAGTGGACAAAAGAATCAACAGGCCCATTGCAAAATATATATACATTTGACATTTGATTTATGCTTTCAAGTGCTGCTTGTTGACTCTGGTCCTGATGTACTTATGAATCTTGCCTGAGCATTAGGGTGGAGTCAAATTTTGAATACATTTTCTTTTCCCGGTACTCTTACTTTAAAACCAATTAACCATTCTTATAAAAATTTAATCTATATCTAATTTGCATTTGTGTCTAGAGACTTCATTTTAGAAATTGGATATAGATGGGAGTTTGATTACAGTCTCCTAATTTGGGCTCCAAATAGTTCAACAGAAGTAATAATTAGAATATTCATTTCAAAAACAAGAGAAGCAGACATGAGCAATGTATAAGTTGTCAGAATTTCACAAATGAGATCAAAGTACATCACAACCAAGAAAACATATGTTGTCCAGAAAGTGTTAGGGTAGGACAAGCAAATGCAAAGGATAAAATGATCACGGAATTTATTAAGAAATGTCATGATTATAGGAAATTGGATGAATTAATTTTTCTGCATATAATCATTAGATAAACTGCTCTGACGAGGAGAAGCTGGGGGAGAACACCAAAGGGAAAAATGAACCAATGGCAAGTGTTAGACAGGAGCACAGCAGAGAATCCTTGATTGGAGCATAGCCAGAGATACTTCTTCAATTTATGGACAGAAAGTCCCAAATCGGTCATAAACACATCTGTAAACAATAAATGTTCCAGTAGAGGAAGTAATTATCAACTGTGCATGGTGGCGCATGCCTCTACACTCAGCAGGCAGGAGAATCTCTGTGAGTTCAAAGCCACCTTGGGCAACAATGAATTGAAGCTCAACCCAACCTAAACTGCCTAACAAGACCTTTACTCAGTAAAAAAGATAATATATCATATGAATGATCAACAAATTATTTCCCACCTACTCATTCCCAGCACATCAGCTGTGGCTCTGTATTCTAGAGAACTATTTCCAAATATTCATGTAATAGCATGTGCATGATTAGTCATTTCATGATTGCTTATGAAATATTATTAGAAGTTTTCGGCAGTACTGGATTTTATAGATTGCCAGGGTTTTTCACTGAGTTATGTATTATTTTGTGACAGAGTTTCCTGAAGTCACTAATAAAGTTCCAGGGCTGGGCTGGAATTTAAGATTCTCCTGTCTTGGCCTCTCAGAGTGATAACATTTCAGGCATGCACTATCATGTCTGATTGGAAAATAAAAGCATGATTAATTAATGTGTGTTTTATTTATAAAATTTAATAAAAACATTGAGGCAAGGATGTGTAGAATCAGAAGAAAAACTCCAAAAATTCATTTATAAAATAAAGTTTCCTAGTAATATGAATTATTATATATTCAAGGGCTTTACTTTTTAATAATATATGATTGCATTGTTAATGAATATATTTATATTACTTCTATTAAAATAAGTTCTATTTTTAATTAGTAGAAAGTAAAAATAGATGAATTCTAGAATCTTGAAAATGTCGCAGAACATGATTATATAAATAAAATTTGGAATTGTAACTCCAATCAGGACTCTGGTGTATGTCATCACTGTGTCTAAGATATGATGACTCCGTTCGATGGAAGTAGTTCTTCTGCAAGTTTTCACGAATTTTTTATTTCACTGCATTAATATTGAACAATAATTTAGTACGTGCTCAGTATCACATACTGTCACAGAACTACAATAATGAAGAAAACGTATTTTACATTTCAGGATGGTAGAAACTTCTCACCTTGTCTTACTCCTCTTACCGATCCTCTTTGTGAGGATAGGAATGGAAAAACCCTCCTCAAGTCTTGTGCCTCACTCCTGACCCTGGGGCGGTGCTGGCCAGTACCCGGATGTGAGCGTGATAGACAGGCTGGACTCTGGCAGAGCGAGTCTTCTGTGTGAGGGAATAATTCTGCTCAAGGTTGAGAAATACTTAAGCAAACCTCTTTAGACTACAGTACTGCCGCAGTTATAAAAGTCCAGTCTTGATGCCTGGCGCTGTTAGCTTTTGTACTCGTGCTAAACACATTGAGTGATCGCTCTTGGGAACGTGACTGCGTGATGCTGGGTTAGTGACTACACGAATGATTGTACTTCAACTTTCAAAGCGATTATCTTAGTTGCAATCTACTTCACAGATTTCTATAGTAGAGTTTAATTAAAATAACAGATTAATTAATATGTAGAATATTACTTTTTTAATTAATTCACTCATTCCATGAGAATATTGATCCTGGATTTTCCCTGTATTTAAAAATTTGACTCAAAACAATAATTTTGCTGCCTGAAACACCTTTTATAAATTTGCAAATCACAAATTATTGTATAAATAAAAGTATAGGGCTGACTGACGTTTTGACTCTCTACCCAGGTGTAGAGAATCTCACAGAAAATTGAAGATCCACTGAAGGTGCCATAAAAGAGGGGGCACACTGCATATTTTCTTCAATGTGTATGAACGGAAAATACAGAAAAGCAAATGCTACAAGCCAGAGAGCTTTGTGTACAAACATCAGAATATACAGAACTGCTGTATAATAGAAACACTTATGTGTGTACATGAAGAAAATGTTGTTGTCACCACTGATTTGTCGAACTGAGTTATTTGTCAGTTATTTAGTACCGTTAAAAGTTACTTAGAATGTAACATCAAGACAAAAGCAGAATTCTCATCACATCTAATCTAAAATATAACAAATTTGATTTTTGTAGAAATTAAGATGAAGTATTTATATTTTAGATAAGATAACTGGGAAACAAATTTATATAAAACAATAAAACATTCTACATATTGTGTCATATTCTAATGGCACAATAACCTCTAATTACATAAGATTAACACAAATATATATTCTGTTGAAATTATGAAATGTGTAACATTTTGTGTTTGCACACACAAAGTATGTTATTTTAGGATAGCAAGGGTTTGTCTCACAATAATGGTCCAAATAAAAATCTTCTTGAAAAGTATTCACTCCTGGACTCCATTTGCTGATGTGGATAAGTTTGTGAATTCCCAATATAAGCTTGGAGGATTGAATTTTGTCTCTAGACCTTTCAATTAAACAAAACGTTTAAGAGATATTTGATAAAGACTAATTTGATAGCTTTTCTATAACATTTCAATAGGAAATTTTAAGGTTTGGGATTTATGAGATGTAAAAATACATCTCTCCTCTGCTCTCTACTTTTTCTGACAGGTGAAGCTGTGTTTTAGCTGTTTTTTCCAAACAAGACTGATAGTAGCTGTGTGAATTTACATATATCATTCTTACATTTTAGATTTAGGAATAGGAATATGCAGTAATTATGTATGCTGTTATACTGGACGTATAATAAATATGGTAGACCGTTTTAGTGGTTATTGTTTTTATTTTCTATTCCTGAGCAAGCTTGGGAAACAAACTTAGAGTAATATCAAATGCCAATTCTAAAAATCCTAAATATGACTGGGCAGTGATCTCTGATGTTTCCCCTCATGGAAGACTTACCACTTGTAGTGAATTGAATATGCAAATTACATACTGTCTAATTTAACCTAAGAATTTCCCACATTTGACTAGGAAAAAAAAAAGAGAGAGAGAATATACAAACCATAAAACAGGAATTAGAAATTGTAAAATATAAAGGATTTATTTATATTTTTATTCTCCTAAGGTTTGGCAAGTATTGTACAAAGATGAGTGATATTGTAAAGGATGCAAGACAAAACTCAGACAATCCCTTGGGAAGTCCAGAGTGTGAAAATCAGTTGACTGTTTGCAGTCTGGGATGAAAGAAAAGCACTGAATAGAGAAACATGAAACAGTGGGTTTCCTTTGAGTTTCAGGAAACACGCTACATATTCTAGCAACAAGGCTACAGAGAGTTGTGCTCGATGAGAATGGATAAATACATTCTTCCACCACTAGAAAGTTTTGACTTCTCTGTTTTCATGCGAACTGTTACTAAAGTAGTATATTTTATGCTGCAAGCAACATACTTTCTTGTTTTGTGAGTGTTTCTTGGTAACTGCTGAAAGATTTACAGGGGAATGTCTTATATGCTTCAGAAAATAGGAAATAAAGTAATGTGAAATTTCAAAACCAGGAAGTTTAAATGAGTATAACAGGATAGGAAGTTCTGAATTAACACTTTGCTGAAAGAACAATAAACCTAGATTTGAGCAGAATGTAGACAAAAGTAAGATCTCTTGAGAAACATTAACAGTATAACGGAGAGCACTTTTGGAACACTGCCTATTTGAAAACATTATTCATAAGTAGGTATACCTCCATTTGTATTTTTAAACAACAAAGACAAGATATGAGTGTATAAAAATAATCAAATGAAACATACTTTTTAACAAGACAGAATATAAAAATTTCTATGGAGAAGAAAATGCAGTTAGACTACACTATTAGCTATTAGTCTCAGCAAGAAGGTTGTTTCCTGTAAGCATTAAATGGGTGCTATCAAGATAAGTCAAAGTTGTAATGCAAAGGGCATTAAAGGTTTAGGATAAGAATAGATTGACCTAGGCCTGGGGATTTAGCTCAGTGGTTGCAGCACCTGTCTTGCAAGCGCAAGGGCCTGGGTTCAGTTCCCTGGCAACCACATACCATACTGGGTGTGGAGACTCATGTCCAGCAGCAATCAGCAGCACCACATACCACAGTGCCAGGTGTGGTGGCTCAAGCCTGTAATCCCAGCACTCAGGAGGCAGAGGCAGGAGGATTGCTGTGATGTGAGTTGGAGGCTGAGCTCAGGACCAGCCTGAACTATGAACCGAGACCCTGTCTCAAAAAAAAAAAAAAAAAAAAAGAATAGATTGACCTAGAGAAGAAAGGCAAAGTTAAATCTTCACTATAACATTTAGATTAGCTGCTAAACTTTATTCAGGTGGTAAGTTTAAACAGCAATTCCTAGGCCAAGTTAATAAAACATTTAAATAGTATGTCACCTGAAAATTACACAGTCATACGTGCTTTTTGGATTCTATCCTGCATCAAGTACATGAACAAAGAGACCAAAATCTTGGGCTGAAAACATCTATTATCCTCTAATTATGGTTCAGTTTATTTTACAACTATTAATGCTGCCATTCATAGCATTTGAGTTTTCACCAGCACCAGAAAAACAGCATTTTAATTCAAAAACATATTAAAATTGCATACCATTCCTTATTTCTTATTTTGTATGTATTTATACAAATGTAGCAAACATAAATGGCTTGCTTACATTGGTAGCAAATGTAAATTGAGTTTCAAAGTGCTTTGTAGAATGTAACCTCAAAAAATGTTACTAAATATATGGAGAAACTGTAATTACAGAAGTAGAAATAGTGACTACAAAAGAAATAGATTTTTGTTTATCATGTAGAACACAGTGGGGAAGCCTAGCTTTAAAAAGTTAACTAATAAACAAGTTAACCTCACTATAATTAATAAAATATAATTAATAGAATGCATAAAATATATGTTGTGGATATGCATATTAAACTACTATAAACTAGTTCTTCATAAAGATAGCTCTATATTTAGCAAAGTTTCATTAGTCTGTATATGTGTCAGCTAAAGAATTTGCATGCTGAAAAGTCTCCCAGCACTCATAAACTTGATGAACACTAAAGCCTGAAATGAATCTAAAAGCAAAGCTGTATTAAGAGAATGTTACATCTCTAGACCAAAACTACAAGAGAATTTCTAGTGCTATGGACCCTCTTCCTTCAAAGATTTTGCAATATCCTATTCCAAAGAAAAAGCTCTGTTTATTGAAATGAAGCTAATTAAATATGGATTTTTTTCATCTCTGCAGAAATGTTGGGTTTCCCACATCTGAGTAGTTGCACGTGTTACACAGTAAAGGCAAAATGAGGGTGGAGAATGTAGACAAGATAAGTATCAAAAATTTCTCAGAAAATTTTAAATACAGAGCCTTCCATCCTTCTGCTGGTGCAGTTTAATATGCCATTTGAAATTTGGATGGATTCCCAGTGCTTGAGAATTAAAATAGTGATGCATGAGCACATGTACTCCTTCAGAGCAGAAAACTAAAGGAAGTCTAATCAAGGCTGTTTTGATGATATGATGTTTAATAGTTCTCAGAATTGTAAGAATGTATTAGAAATGCAATGCTGTAAACAGAGACTTTGAACTGCTTGGATAATCAGAGTTAAAATAGCACATTCCAATGAAACCAGATGATTATTTTTAAATTTACAAATTTATTAACCATTTACTATGCTCCAAGACTGTCTATTGACCTATTGGTTAAAAAATAAACCATTTCTGGCCTCATAAAATGTGTATTTATCTAGAAAATAATAGATGGGATAGGAACTAAAACATGTGAGAAGCATAATTAGTGGTAAGTTTGTAGAGGATAAGTCAGTGAACTTCATAGCCAAGGCAACTGGCCCATTTTAAGACAAACACATAAAGCTGTTTTAGAGGTGCAGAAAAAGCAGGCGATATAAAACATTAATACTTTCCTTTACATGAGTTTGACTCTGACACTGTCTAATTGATTGCAAAATTTAAAAAGTCACTTTGGTTCAGGAGGTTTGCTTAAATCCAAGAGTTCAAGTTCAGCTTGGCCAACACAGCCACACCTCCTGGCTCAGTTCTTCAGAGAAGGAGTCCTGGAAGAGAAAGATGATTTATTTCCTGCAATTCTTAGTTGCAGTGAGTTAGAGAATTAAAAAATCTAAGGACCATCAGTGCAGAGAAGGAAGAGCACCAGGGACAGAAATTGCTCCCTTTTCCACAGAAAGAGAAAATCTGGAAGGAACACTGAAATGACACTGGGATGACATTCCTTCTAATTGTACTGGAGGGTGATCAGCTCAGCCCACACCTGTGAAGCCCATCCCCAAAGACTTGACCATTAGTCTTCTCCAAATCGTTTTGCACAGAAATGCACAGAGTGAAAGCGGAGAGTACTGAAAAGTATAAACTTTACTCATCTCTTCTTGGGGTTCTGGACAAGGCCCCAATCACACATACACATCAAGGGTTATTAGAATATCAGGGTAGTGTCCCATAGTGACAGAATGAAATTACAGATGGAGAAGGAATGGTGTAAGCAAATTTACTTAAAAGATAGAAGGGTAGGAAGGCAAAATATATGCAAGAAAGATCAGCCCCTGGTGGCCAGAAGGCTCTGAGTAGAATATCTACTGCTCTTTGTCTATGATGTTTTAAGGGGTTTAGAATTAAATTTGAGATATATTGAAGCAGGACAATCTCTATTTGTAGACAACACATACACTTTAGAGTATGATCAATTCAGTATTCACACATGTACCCTTGAGCTACTGCCTGCCTTATCCTTTTCTGGGAGGGGTCAAACAGCAATAAGACACCTGACAGAAATTTTTGTAAGATGCCTGGAGGGGTGGAACTCAACAGACTCCATTTCAGAACTACTGTCTTTATTGTCTAATGGACTTCTAATTTCTGTCCTGCTAACTTTCATTATGGTATCTGGAAATTCCAAGTATGACTTGAGCACACAACTTGTGAAATGTGACAAAACACTCAAGTTCAAGATCACTTTCACTGGTTTATAACATAATAAATAAAATGAGCCCATGGTTTAAGATATAAGTTAACTCAACAATGTTAAATTTTTATTAATATCCATGAATATGTTGTCTCAGTGGACCACTGATAAGTTACTTCAAGGATTATAATTTGAGAAACAGCATGTAGATGACTTCTTGATTTCTTTACATCAGATTGATTTATATTTACCACTGTGCTATATGAAGCAAGAAATATATTCTGTTCTCTCTGCTTTGGAGTAGCCTAAAGAATGAGAAGTTTCAGAAGGGTTATCTACCATACTTGTATCCTAGCCTTTTGAGAATGGCATATATAAGTTACACAAAAGCTTATTCAGTATGGTTTGATTAGAATTATTGTCTTATGACATTATTAATGGAATAAAGCTATTAGATTATTAATATTCTTGCCAATTAAATTCAGATGATCATGCTGGTTTATCTTAATTGTCAAGTTGACAGGAGGATTAAGAGACACCTGCAGAAATTATTGGGTGACAGGGATGCCTTATTTATCCATGTTTTGATGTACTGATGAATTCAGAACTAAATCAGATATTAGGAGTTTGGCCCCAGATGAAGAAAGTGAGAAGATAGAGCATTCCTTTGGAAGATATGACCCTCATTGGTATTTTTCCACTGTACTCTCCTTCCCAGTCTCAATGAGGTGACCCTCTGTATTCTGCCATTTCCTTCTGCCATGATACTCTTGCCTTGGAGCAAGTTGATGAAAGACTAAGCGCTTTGAAAGCATAAACTAAAATAAGCTTCCATTTATTTAAGTTGTGAGTGTTGAATATTTTGTCTTAGATGTAGGCCATTGAATATAAAGGTTGGTAGGAAAAATCGTCATGGTTATGACTGTCCTTGACTGTATTTTATGCCTTTGGATTGATTTGTGGAAGGACTTTGGAAAAGTTCTGAAAATTGGGTTAAAAAACCCTACAATTCTATAAACACAGTCTAATAGGATGATTCTGGTCAAATCTCAGAATCGTAGAATGCTGATATGAATGACGACAGTAAAGCCCATGCTCATAAAGATTTGGTGACAGTGAAGCTGGTGTTGGGAACTGGATACAGATCATGTGTATTTCATTCTCTCTAAAGAAAGTCTTTTCTGTTCTGTCCATCCTAAAACTTCTTGTGAGGATGAATTTAAAGGTTGTGAACTAATTAAGCTGGCAGAGAAAAATTCAAGATATCCCAATGTTCTGAGTGTGGAATATATGCTGATGAGTCCTAAATCCAAATTAGTATAGAGAATCGGGGGCAAAAAACAAGGTAGAAAACTTTGAAAACTTAACTTTTGGTCTGCAAATAACTGCATATATGCTGGAAACAAAAGAAAGTATGATTACTACAGAGCTGAGTGCCACTAAAAAAAGACCAACTACTCTATCCCTACACAGGAAAAAAGATGCCTTGACCACAACCGTGGAGTCACAGGATTTCACATTCTACACATCACACATTCCTCCAAATCCTGATTCTTTGCCAGTGGTTCTGTTAAGATTAGCTATTGGATCCAAAGAAAAGTGTATAATTTTTAACATAGCATATTCTTCAACAAAAATAATTTACACACTGAAGGCATGGGGAAAGAGGAAGAAAGTCTTTGCCTGTCAGTTTAGAACATAGAAGACATGAGGTCTGAAGCTGTTCTGGAATGTGACTGATAATGTTTAGTAAATGAAATTCATTAACTTCCCACAGTCTCATTAATAATGTGAGTTTCTGAGAATAAAGCAGGAATCATCCACTGAACCATATGACAACAAATATTTTTATGCAACATGATAAAGCATATATTTGAAAGCAGTAGTTAGTTGATCAATCTCTTGCTTACAATGAAAGCCAGCTCACTCACCCAAAGAGAAAATTGTAATTAAAGATCTCAAACCTCTTTATTTGTGCTTAATCCCATAATTGAATTAGCATTAAGTAGGACAATGCCAATGAATTTATAGAACAATATGCTATGAAATTATAGTATCTAATGTGGATATATTCATTAATGAAAGTGAATTAAAATAACAAGAATGGTGAGCTACAGGGATTATTGGATAAAAGTCATAGAATTTATTTTGTATAACAATAAATGAAATGGGATGATATTTATTCTAATATTTCCCCCCTCTTAGAAATATCTGCTATCTCTATCTGCTACCAGAATGAGTTGTTCAGCCCATTTAAACTAATAGTTAACCTAGATGTGTGATGTCACTACACAACTTTAATGAAGACAGTTTGAAAATTAAGAACCACATGGACATTGCTTGTGGCTCTTCAAGCAGCATGGATGTAGTTTATCTTTTGAACTCCAAAGCATATTACATTATGGTGCATTTATAATATTTTGCATTGCTTCCTTATCCACATGGAGTGCATTTTGTTTTCTAACCAAAAAAATTAAACATAAAATACTGGTTTGACCATGCTTATCATCTCAATATTTCTGCAAAGCAGGCTCCAAATGATGATTTGCAAGTCATTTCCATGTTTTAACTTCTTTGAATAGCCATGCTTATGACTGGGGAGGTATAATATCAGGCAGGCTTGACAACAGGAGGCCTAGATGCCAAGTGAGGAGTCTGTTTTCCAAGCAGATGCCAACGCATCATGTGCCACAAATATTCACAACTGCCAAGAAGCCTTTCTAAATGGCTTGTTGTAATCCCTCTGCAGAAAATGTTTCTAATCTATAAGAAATTTGCTTAATGGCTATGGATCACTCTCAAACTTTCCATTTGCCAAGCATGAAATTAATACAGAGATTGTTTTATGAAGTTCTGTATACATTCTCTTGCTATTCCCTGTGCTCTGAGAAGCAGGCCATTCCTTTTTCAATCTTTGTTAAGCTATTATGTGGTAATGTTAAAGCAAAATAGTTAATGCTGCTATAAGCAGTATCACATTGTTAATTTAAAACATTCTATGCATATTTTCAGCTCATTAATCATAGAAGGAAAAGTTTTACTTTCAGGTGTTAACACTCAAAAGAGACCTTCTTCATGGTATTTCCAAGGACTGTAAGTAATAGGACAGCAGATTCCATGAGAATAAACATGTATATCTTATTTTCTTTTCATTGAAAATTAACATTAGAGGCTCCAGATGTAGCTCAGTGGTTCTGGAGCCTACTACACAAGCTCCAGGTCCTGAGTTTGATCCCTGGTACCAAAAACAAACAAACCCCCCAAATCATCATTAAAGGAAACAGAGACTCAGTCATGCTCAGTTGTCAGATGTGAGGGTGAGCACAGTTGGGGTGATTGTCTAAATCTAGAAATTGTTATTAAGCTAATACACATAGTTTGAAATGTAAAACTAATCTTAAAATTCAGGTTAGTTTGTTATCTTGTGCAAAGATTGAGGGAGGACAAAGATGTACAAATATTAAGCATTGTGCAGTAATGATATCAATGTTGCTTCACATTTTTGTGATCTAATTTAGCAACATGTGTCTCTCATTTTGATAAACTTCATTTCTATTTTGCTTTTTTGGTCACCTGCATCATGGGATGATTCATATGTAAGAAGCCAAGGACAGGCCTGGCATGGGGCGAACACACGCTAGGAGTCTAAGCACAGAAAATGGGAAAATCGATTACACTACAGGCAACTTAGCTATTCAGTGACATCTTGCTTCATCATAAAAATTAATAAATCAGTGAAAGGATGAATAAATAAATATGTTATAAAAAGCTGGGGAAGGAGACTAGTGTGAAGGCTTTGAGTCCAATCCCTAGTTGCCACAACCAAAATTAAAAAAAAAATACCTACAAAGTTTTGAAAAATTTGGACTTATATTTTCATATAATGGTTAATTCTTTAGTATACCAGTAGAGATTTGGTTCACTTTGAAATAATTTGTACATGATACGAGGGTGGGGAATTTCCTCAGGATGTTAAAGAAAAAGTTCTCTCATTAGATGATCATGATCCTCACAAAGAAATTCAATTGAAGAGTGACATGAGACTTTAATATGGATGTCCTCTCTCTATTCCCTTTGACTAGATTTCGATCCATATACGCGAACCAAACTGTTTAGATTACTACTGCAGCTTTGTAATATCCTCAAAATCACAAAGTGTGAGTTCATCCCGTGTTTTTCTTTCATCTTTTTTTTTTTTTTTTAGACTGATGTAATTTGAAATTCAATACAAGTTGTGATGGGCTTTTCCATTTCTAGTAATGATCTCACTAGAACATGGGTAAGAGTTTCATGATATGTACTTTTGTGAGTAGCAGAGTTATAGTAACTCTGTTAAGTCTTTCAACTATGAATTTGTATTGTTTCCTTATGTTCATACATCTCTACTCAGGAGGACTATTGTTCTGCCGTTTTTTTCTCTTATAGTTTCTTTGTCTGAATTTTAGATCTGCATAATCTTCACAGAAGAACCTCACTTTCTATTTTTGGAAATACTTTCCATTGCTGTACTTGTAATTGCCTTTAAAGATGTTGCACAATTCACAGATGGATCATCCTATTCATCAGGGCTTGTGTTGTTGGTGGTGGTGGTGGTGGCAGTGGTGATGGTGATGTTGTATACTTGATCTCATCTTATGGACTAAAGTACTCTTTATATTTTATTTCTACTTTTACTACCCTGACTTTTCACTGTTTTGCTGCTTAACTAAAATTTTGTCAGTTTGTCGAAGTTTTCAAAATCTAATTTTAATGTAATTAATTTTAGTTTTTTTATTGCAAATTTCATTTGTCTTTATTCTCATTTCTTTCATTTTATTAGCTGGATTCAAGTGGATCTTTTGCTACTTCTTCTTGATGTACAGCTAGGTTTTTTCATTTAACATCTATACTTCCGTGAATCTGGGTGGTACAACTCTAAACTTCTCTTTGAGCACTAGCTTCATCACAGCCCACATGCTTAGTCATGCAGTGTTTCTATCTCACTTTCATTACTGTGAGCTTATTTAATAATCTCTTAGGCTTTAGGATGAATGTTGTATGACCAATATGTGTGTGGAGAACCCAACACTGTAAGCCTCATAATGTGACTATCTTTGAGGACAAGGAAAAATAGATTGTACTCTTTCAGTCTTTTAAAATTTAAAGCCATGTGTGGTGGCTCAAGTTTAGAAGTCTAGCATTTGGGAGGCTGAGGCAGGGTTGACTGTCAAGAGTTCAAGCTGAATCTGGGTACATAGTGAGCTCAAGCCAAGCCTGAATTACAGAGAAAGACCCTGTTAAACATACAAAATTGTTAATTAAAATTACTTTGTTTTCTGTGAAGTATCATATCGCCTTTGTCATTCAAATGTCATCTGACCTACTTTATTGCTGTCCAGTGGTAGTTACTGAAAGTAAGTTATTAAAGTGTAAACTATTGTTGAAGAACAGTCTTACATCATCTTGTTTGTATATTATAGTCTCTTTTTTTAAACTTAAATCTTTATCGGTACATTATGAATACACATCATCATCACATTTAACATTGAGAAAAAAAAAATTGAGAATTTGTACCAGAATATGGAATGACTTGATTTTCATTTTTCCCTTTTCCCCTGCCCTGCAACCCCCCACCCCCTATATACATAATCTTTGTTTCCTTTTTTCTTTATTACTATCACATTCTTTTTCCCCTCATTATTTACCACTATACCCTCTTTCCTTTTAAATATTTTCTGTTCCACAATACCAACTATACATACTGCAACTCATTTACAACTCCATTTTCTCATACCAGAAAAAATGTACAATATTTATACATCTGTGACCTATTTATTTCACTTTGGAGGATGTCCTCAAGGTACAATCATTTGAGTATGAATGACTCAGTCTTATCATTTTTAATGGCAGAGTAATACTCCATTCTATTAAAGAACCACATCTTCTTTATCCAGTCTCCAGTTGATGGACATTTGGGTTGTTTCCAAGATTTAGCAATCACAAACTGAGCTGCTATAAACATGGGTGCTCACATGTCACTGGTTGAGGCCTGCCTGCCTTCATGCTGTCCCTGTACAGGGACATTGTATAGGTATTATACTCTCTAATACCTATTCTTTCTTCTAACCCTAGAGCCATGTCAGCATGGAAATATTTTTCTCAGGTTTTACTTTTCAAATTACTAGTGCTTTTTTTAAAATCTAAAATATATATTACTTAATGGCAGCATGTAGATAGGTCTTCTTCTTTGTTTGCTTGGTTAAATGCAAACTGTCAATCACTGTGGACTTTAACTGGATGGTTTAGTCAATGTACTTTTAAAGAGATTACTGAAGAGGAGGGACTTTCTTTTCCCATTTTTCTGTTTGTTTCTTGTATGTTTTATTATTTTGTAGTCAGCTGATTTTGTTGTGCACCATTTTAGTTCCCATCTTCTTCATCAGCATAGATTTCTTTTATTCATTTTGCCAGGTTCCCTTTTCAGTTACAGTTCGTATTTCAAAATAACCAAGTACACTGAGTAATGCAAATTAGATCTAAAAGGATACAAACATTGCTCCTTTACACCTCCCCCTGCATCATTGTTTTGTTATAGTCACAGAATGCATATTTTTTCAGTTTGCTCATATTAGAATAAATAGTAATTATTGTTTAGTAAATCATATAGATCAGAGGCAGAGCTGTGAACTAACAGTACAATAAATTGGC
>PVIR01037004.1:0-15435 GCA_004026965.1 Petromus typicus | reverse complement strand
ACAAAAAAGTAAGGAAACAAATTTTATATATATGGGGGGGTGGTAGGGTGGGTGGGGCTATGGGAAAAAATGAGAATTAAGTTGTGTCTTATACTGGTACAAATCCCCATTATGGAGTGCAATCATGATGTCTATATTTAATGTACCAATAAAGATAATTAAAAAAAAATAAATAAATAAATCTTATGCTAAGATTTAAAAAAAAAAAAAAAAAAAAAAAAAAAAAGTAGCATCTTAGCACAAAGAGTTTCTTATAAGAGAAGTCATAAATATGTTAATCAGTTTAATTTAGTCATTCTCCATTGTATACACACACCAAACATGATGTTGTACACCTTAAACATATCCTTACAATTGTTATTTGTCTATTAGATTAGAACAAGTAAAAGTATTAAGTAATTTTAAATTGAAAATAATTTTAATAATATTAACATAAATAATTTTTAAAAGAAAAAGGTAAAATATATTCAAACTATCAATGGACAAAGAGACTCCTGAAAGCAGCAATATAGAAGAATTGTCATACACTAGACATTTACAGTAAGATTAACAGCCAACTTCTCAACAAAATGCCAGAGGGAAATTAAATTTTAGTAGACCTGCCCTACAAGAAACATTGAGGAAATTCTTTGTAGTTGCAATAACAGAAATCATAGGAATAAACAGTATTAGTAGAAGTAACTACATAAGTAAACACAGAGAACAGTAGTAATGTATTTAAATGTAACATTTATTCTCCCATGTGCTTTAAATGACAAGTCCAGAAATCTGTATTAAAAGTTCATACGCCAGGGTGAAGGGGGCAAAATAATAAGATTATAACAAAAAAGAAAGGAAACAAATTTTATGTATATAGGGGGGTTGGTAGGGCTATGTATAGGGTGGGTAGGGCTATGGGAAAAAATGAGAATTAAGTTGTGTCTTATACTGGTACAAATCCCCATTGTGGAGTGCAATCATGATGTGTATATGTAATGTACCAATAAAGATTTCAATTTAAAAAAAAAAGTTCACAGGCCAGGCATGATGAAGCACGCCTGAAATCCCAGCACTCAGGAGGCAGAGGCAAGAGGAGTGCCGTAAGCTCTAGGCCAGCCTGAGCTGCAGAGGGGGTTCAAGGCCATCCTGAAGTAAAAAAGACCCTGCCTCAAAAAAAAAAGAAAAGAAAAAATATTTCACACAACATATAAAGATGTGATTTGAGAAAGAGACAGCATTATATAAGTGCAGAATTATAGCATAAATTTGAATTTTAAATTTAAGTTAATATCAATTCAAAATACAATATTATAAATTTAACATATTAGTGGTAGTTCCCAAAGTAACCTTAAGAAAATAATTTTAAAATACCCAGTTTATATTTATTGTAGTATTAGTCATAGGAGCTGAGACATGAAATAAGTATCAAGTAATGAATGGATAAGAAAATATATGTGAAATTTAAAGACCCAATTCAAAAATGGGCACCTGAAATGAACACTTTTCAGAGGAAGACATAAAAGCAGCCAGGAAGCATATGAAGACATGCTCAACTTCACTGGCCACTGGAGAGATGCATATGAAAATAACACTGAGATTTCATATCATTCCACAAAGAAAGGCTGCTATTGTGAAATTAGTCAGCAATAAATGCTGGCAAGGCTGCAGGGAGAAAGAAATCCTTCTCCACTATTGGTGGGAATGCAGACTGGTACAACCACTGTGGAGATCAATGTGGAGATTCCTCAAAAACCTAGGTCCCATTTGACCCTGCTATTCTGCTGCTGGGAATATACATGAAAGAATTAAAAGATTCATATCATAGCAACATATATGCACCCATGTTCATAGCAGCTCAGTTTATGATCACTAAATCTTGGAAACAACCCAAATGCCCATCAACAGGAAACTGGATAAACAAGATCTGGTCTTTTTATAAAATGAAGTATTATTCTGCCATAAAGCATGATAAGTTTGAGTCATTTATACTCAAATGGACATTCCTTGAATGAAATAAATAGGTCACAGAGGTGTAAATACCATATCTTTTCTCTGGTATGAGAATCTAAAGATGTAAATGAGCTCTGGAATGCATGATATATTTTGTGAAACAGAAATTATTCAAAGGGAAAGGGGTAGGGGAAAGTAATGTGGGAAAATAAAAATATGATCTAAAAAAAGAAAGAGAGAAAGCATATGTATATAGGGAGTGGGGGCTTGTAAGATAGTCAGGAAAATGGGTAAAAATAAGAATTATCTCATGTCATATACGGGTACAAAGTCCTAATGTTGAATGTGATCGTGATGTGTATATAAAATGTACCAGTAAGAATTAAATTTAAAAAGAAAGGAAACAAATTTTATGTATACGGGGGGGTTGTAAGGTGGGTAGGACTATGGGAAAAAATGAGAATTAAGTTGTGTCTTATACTGGTACAAATACCCATTGTGGAGTGCAGTTATGATGTGTGTATGTAATGTACCAATAAAGATTTCAATTTTTTTTAAAAAAAGAACTAAATCAAAGAGAAAATATATGTGACTACTCTCCACAACACCTTGCACGGAGTTGGCATTTTTTAAGTGACATAAGGCAAAAATACAAATTCAAGCACTACATGATTTTACTCAAATAAGATGTGATTGAAAAATAGAGTAAACAATATTTTTTAAAATTTTTTTTAAGTTTTTGAGACAGGGTCTCACTTTGTAGTTCAGGCTGGCCCTGAACTCACTTTGTAGCCCAGGCTAGCCTTGAACTTAGCAATCCTCCTGCCTCTGCCTCCTGAGTCCTGGGATTACAAGTGTGAGCCCTCATGCCTGGCATTGTGGCTATCGAGGCTATGAGGTTATTGAATGTTGTCCTTACAGGCATGAGTCACCATGCCCTGGTTACCAGGGATTGAACTCAGGACCTTGTGCTTGCAACACAGGGGCTGGAACCATTGAGATAAATCTCTGCCCCTTTAGTATATAAATTTTTAAAACTATATGATTGTAAAGGACAATTGCCATTAATTCTCCTCAGAATTCTATAAACTTACTACAAATCTTACCACAAACCAACTTTGGCATCACTCTTATAAAGCAGTTAGGGCACTCCTTTTTTGTGTCATCAGTGGTATTATGTGGTTTTATTGTTTTCTGAATCAATTTAAAGCATTTACTTTTGATCATTTGGAGTTTGGGGAGGAGCCAAAAAATGCTTGGTTTAAGATCCAGTCAATAAAGGGGACGAGGCCACATCATAACCTTTTAGGAGCCCATGTTTCTGTGGACAGTACATGGTAGCAGCAGTCACCAGGGTTTTTTTTAATCACATTTGCCTTTAAAAGACACAAAAGAAGACTTCCAGAACTGCTTCACTAAGAGGAAAAATGATGGAATGGATAAGTGTATTCAAAAGGAGAGAGGGTATTTTGAAGAAGGGTTAAAAGCAATGTGTCATCTACTGTATTAAGGTTTTTGTTTTTGTTTTTGTTTTTGTTTTGAGACAGGGTCTCGCTTTGTGGTCCAGGCTGGCCCTGAGCTCAGCCTCAAACTCACATCACAATCCTCCTGCCTCTGCCTCCCGAGTGCTGGGATTACAGGCATGAGCCACCACGCCCGGCACTGTGGTATGTGGTACTAGTTGCTGCTGGGGTGAGTCTCCACACCCAGTATTGTATGTGGTTACCGGGGATCGAACCTGGGTCCCTGCACCTGCATGACAGTTGCTGGAACCACTGAGCTAAATCCTCAACCCCTGTACTAAGGTTTTTAATTTAAAAATTCACCAGGTGTTTCAGTCTCATCTCACATGTGGAATTTGAGAAACTTATCTCAGAAAAATAGAGTGCAAAATAGTGGTCAGTGGGAAGAATGGAAGGTAAAGATGAGTGATGTAAACATAGGTCAATAAGCGTAACTTACATTTTAAAAGAAAGAATACATCTGGTGTTCTGCTGCCCAGTATTACACTATATATTTTTAAATGATATACAGGAAAGAACTTCAGTGTTTTCACCATGCAAAAGTGATACATTCTGGAAGGCAGAGATGTATTTATACAGATTTGGACACCACACAATGTACAGAATATATATATCAAAATTTTACATTACCACAAAAAATAGGTAGAATTGTAATGGGTCAAAAATTTAACAGAAATAAAATAAATGGAAGAGAAATAAAAGATAAAATAATACTTTGAAAAAAGTGACTACACACATAATGTAATAATTGGAAGAAATGACACAGAGAAAACAGCAAAATGGCAGAAGTAATTCCTAATGAAAAGGTACTTGAACTATTTATGGGTGCAATCTCTAATCAAAAGTCAGAGAGTTTCAAACTTGCCATTTTACAAAATGATCCAATTTTTTGGTTTATTTTAATGGTACATTTTATATATACATCATTATCACACTCGACATCGAGAATTGTACCAGGATACAACATGACTTAATTCTATTTCCCATTCTCCTGCCCTATATACTGTCAAAATTTTTTCTTCCTTTCTTTACTTACCCCAACTCCCCTTTTCTCCTTAAATATTTTCTATTTCATAATATCTATCATACATTTTAGAAATCATTTACATCTTCAGTTTATCATGCCAGAGAAAAGATATAGTATTTATACCTCTGTGACTTATTTATTTCACTTATGAGTATATTCTCAAGCTACGTCCGTTTGAGTATGAATGACTCAAGTTTATCATTTTATGGGAGAGAAATATGTCATCTTTTTAAAAAAAAAAAAAACCACATCTTTTTAATCCAGTTGATGGGCATTTGGCTTGTTTCCAAGATTTAGATATCACAAACTGAGCTGCTGAAATAATTTAAAACAATCAGTCCCATTCCTCAAATTTAAAGACCCAATTCAAAAATGGGCATCTGAAATGAACAGACACTTGTCAGAGGAAAAAGTAAGAAACATTGCTAAGAAACAGGATGAAGAAATGTTCAACATCACTAGTCATTTGAGAGATGTAGATGAAAACAACACTGAAATTCTATCTCACAACATAAACAATGGCTGCTATCTCAAAATTATCCAACAACAAATGCTGGAGAGCCTGCAAGGAGAAAGGAATCTTTCTCCATTGTTAATGGGAATCTAGACTAGTCCAACCCTTGTGGAGATTCCTAAAAAAAAAAAAAAAAACTAGGATTAAAGATCCCATTTGACCCTGCTATTTCCCTGCTCGGTATACACATGAAAGAATTAAAAGATTCATATCACAGTGACATATGAGCACCCATGTTTATAGCAAAATTATCCAATTTTAAGCTGTCTACCTAGACCTACTTCAAATTCTAAGACATAAAGAGGCTGAAAGTGAATTATAGGAAAACAAGCAATACAAATTATTTCCAAAACACAATATGAGGGCCTATCCTAACAACAAATATAATTGAATGTAACTAAACATCTGTTATATAAGAAAAAACATCACAACTTGATAAAAGAGTCCATTCACCAAAATACCTAACAGTAAGTACATATACAAGTCTTTGATATATGAGCCCAAAATTACTGAAATTAATGACAAAAATAGATAATCATACACTAATAATAGGAGACCTCAATGCCTACTTGTAAAAATAGATGCAGTAGCTATGTAGGATATCAATCAGAATTGAGGACCAAAGTAACACCATACACCAAATAGACTCTGGTAGACACGCATCAACAGAATGTGGATTCTTCTCAGTAAAAAACAATTCCCTATGAAAAACTATTCCATAGACACATAACAGATCTGAGTAAACCTTAAAGATGTAAAACATTTAAAATCTATTTTATGACTGCAATGGAGTGAAACTAGAAATCAGCAATAAAACGAAAGCTGAACATAAGAGAATAACATGACCTTACATGATCTTATATTTAAAAATACTGAAGTATCAACAAATAAATTCTACAGTTACAAAGAATAATAGAAATATGTAGGTA
The DNA here is from genome assembly GCA_004026965.1 of Petromus typicus. Classification (NCBI taxonomy): domain Eukaryota; kingdom Metazoa; phylum Chordata; class Mammalia; order Rodentia; family Petromuridae; genus Petromus; species Petromus typicus. The sequence continues at coordinate 9,513 of PVIR01037004.1, read as the reverse complement.
AAAGTTATATGATAGTAATATATTTTTATATGTTAGCATTCAACAATCCAAAATAGAATTAAGAAAATAACATCAATTATACTAGTAACAAAAATTTTTTAAATAATCTAGTTATAAATTAAATACAAATGACAGACTACTTCTGTGATAAACACTACAAAACATTGCTAAACAGAATTAAACACATCAGAGCCTGACACTTCCAAAACAATACAACTATCAAACAAAAAAGCAATGAAAAATATAAACTCCCTGAAAGATAAATCAAAGGAGTAAACTTCAGAGAACATGTGATACAGACAGATAATTCAACAAAATTAGGAAAGCAATCCATGATATGAATCAGAAATCTACCTAAGAAATGCAGATTTTAGAAAAACAATCAGAAATCTTTGAGCTAACATAATAAGTAAAATTCTAAAATACCGTTGAGACTTTCAATTATAGAAATTTCATAGAAGAAAAAAATCTTAGAGCTTAAACACAGATCCACTGAAAAACCCTGAAAAGATAAATAAGAAAACAATTTAATGAATTCTGTCAGGTGACATTTAATGAATTGTCAGAGGACAACATCAAACAAATAAATGTTCATGTGGTGGGTATTTAGAAAGAGAAAAGTAAGAAAACATAATCAATTAAATAACAACTGGAAATTTTCCAGATCTTAGGAAAGTCAAGGAGATGAACATCAGAGAAATTAAAGATCCTTGTGAGTTGAATTCAAAGCAAACTTCACTGAAATTAACTAGAAATTTGCCAAAAGCACAAGACAAATGAACATTACCAAAATAGCAGGGAAAACTGACAAGTCATACATGAGGAAGCCATCATGACAATAACAGAAACATTATCAGAAACCTTACAGGAAAGAAAAAAAAATGGGACAGGATAGTCAACATTTTGAAGAAAAACTAACACTCAAGAATACTGTACCCACCACAGATATCTTCAGAAAAAAAAAAAAAAACTTTCCAAGAAAAACAAACAAAACCTTAATCAATACCACAGTGCATCTGTAAGAAATGCTTGAGATTCACACTATAAGGAAAGAATTTGTAGCATCATGAAAACCACAAAACTCAAGAGTACAGCAGATTCATAGAGCATAAAGAGAAGAGAACCAAGAATCAAGTCATGTCATATTCTGGTACAAACTCTCAATGTTGAATGTGATGATGATGTGTATCCATAATGTACCAATAAAGATTTGAATAAAAAAAGAGAAGAGAACCAAACCCTATCACTAAATACAAATAACCACAAAAATAAAAAGAATCAAATGAAACACAAAAAATGCATGTATTTAATGATAATAACCTTATCATGTCTTAAAGGCAACCATATTAAATTTATATATTAAAACATATAGACTACCCAGTTCAAAAATAGGCATCTTAAATGAACAGATACTTTTCACAGGAAGAAGTAAAAGCATCTAAGAAGTATACTAAGAAATGTTCAACATCATTGGTCATTTAAGAGATGCAGATGAAAACAACACTGAGATTTCATCTCACTCAACAAAGAATGGCTACTATTTCAGAATTAGCCAGCAACAAATGTTGGTAAGACTGCAGAGAAAAGGGAACCCTTCTCCACTCTTGGTGGGAATGTAGACTCATACAACCTGTGTGGAAATCAGTGTGGAGATTCTTCATAAAGCTAGGATTGGAGGTCCCATTTGACCCAGCCATCACTCTGCTAGGCATATACACAAAGGAATTAAAAGATTCATATCACAGTGACATATTTGCACCTGTATTGACAGGAGCTCAGGCTGTAATTGCTAAATCTTGGAAACAATCCAAATGTCCGTCAACTGGAAACTAGATAAAGAAGATGTGGTTCTTTTATAGAATGGTGTATTACTCTGCCATTAAAAATGATAAGATTGAGTCATTCATACTCAAATGGATGTACCTTGAGGACATCCTCATAAGCGAAATAAACAGGTCACAGATATGTAAATATCATATCTTTTCTCAGGTATGAGAAAATGAATTTGTAAATGAGCTGCAGTATGTATAGTTGATATTGTGAAATAGAAAATATTTAAAAGAAAAGAGAGTGTAGGGGTAAATAATGAGGGGGAAATGAATGTCATAATAATAAAGAAAAAAGGAAATAAAGATTATGTATATAGGGGGTTGTAGGGCAGGGGGAAAGGTGAAAAAAAGAGAATCAAGTCATGTCATATTGTGGTACAAACTCTCAATGTTGAATGCGATGATGACATATATATTCATAATGTACCAATAAAGATTAAATTTTTAAAAAAACATATAGACTAGACATTTTCAAAAATTAAAAAAACAAAATTTACCTGGAATCACAAGAGATCACAAGCAAAAGTAATCCTAGACAACAAGGACATGGCAGCAGATATCACAATCCCCAAATTGAAAATATACTACAAAGCCACTGTGATAAAAAAAAAAAAAAAAAAAAAAAAAAAAAAAAAAAAAAAAAAAAAAAAAAAAAAAAAAAAAAAAAAAAAAAAAAAAAAAAAAAAAAAAAAAAAAAAAAAAAAAAAAAAAAAAAAAAAAAAAAAAAAAAAAAAAAAAAAAAAAAAAAAAAAAAAAAAAAAAAAAAAAAAACCAGCAAGAGGGTCAGTGGAACGGACTAGAAGAACTAGATACAATCCCAGATATACAAAAGAGCCAAGTATCCTCAATGGAGAAAAGATAGCCTCTTTAACAAACAGTGCTGGAAAAACTGGGTTTCAATTTGCTAAAGATTAAAGAGCTAGATCTCTCTCTTTCTCCATGCACCTAACTCAAATCAAAGTGGATCTGAGACCTAAATATTAAAAGAGAAACACTAAACCTGCTGGAAAATAGAATTCTTAGAGACATTGGCATTAGGGAAAGACTTTATGAAAAAAACTTCTGAAGCACAGGAACAAGCAGAATCAACAACTGGGATCTAATCTTAATAAAAAGCTTCTGCACAGCAAGAGAAACCACCAATAGAACAAAAAGACAACCTACAATATGCAAAAGAATTTTTACCAGCTGTTTCTCAGGCAAAGGACTACTATCTAGAGTATATAGAGAAATTTTAAAAATCATTCCCCCAAAATTTAAAACCCAATTCAAATGAACAGACAATTTTCTGATGAAGAAGTAAAGAGAGCTAAGAAACATATCAAGAAATGTTCAATATCACTGGTCATTCAAGAGACACAAATGAATACAACACTGAGATTCTATCTCACACCAAAAGAATGAGTGCTATCATGAAATCAACCAACAACAAATGCTGACAGGATTATGGTTAGAAGAGAGTCCTTCTCCAATCTTGATGGGAATGTATACTGGTGTAACCAGTATGGAGATCAGTGTGGAGATTCCTTTAAAAACTCGGATCCATTTAACACTACTATGCCCTTGTGAGGTATATACATGAAAGAATTATAAGAATCACACATAGTGAATCACATATATGTACCCATGTTTATAGCAACTCAATTTGTGATACCAAAATCTTGGAAACAACCCAATGCCCATCAATGAGTGACTGGATTTTTAAAATGCAGTTTTTCATGAAATATTGGCTACCCAGATATTAGTAAGGTCTACTATATAATACCTTTAAAACTTCACAACACTGGAACAAAAACTCAAGCACTAATATGTAATGTGGATGAAATACACTGAATATACCATTTGCTGAAGATAAAATAAACATGCGAAACAGAAAGTGGGACAGAATATCAGACTGAGTTCTCTCTCTCTCACTACCCACGGTCCAAAATCATCTCAGCCTACTCACTTCAAAGTCTCCTGCCCCTGACCAACACCACAGCCCAGACCCCAGTGGGCCCAGAGACGTGACTCACTTTCTCCCGAGCACCTGAGCCCGGCATCCTGCTCATGCATGCACTGACTCCCAGGCTCCTGTGGGCAGTGGAACAGCAGAGACTCGTTGCCCACACAGTGGAAGGCCTCCGTCCACATGGGACCAGAGCCCTGGCCAAAGTGGGCACCTCCATGTACAGACACGGCCACACCACACTGCAGCTCCCGACACACCACATGGGCCGTGGGCAGGTCCAGGTCAGCATCACATACTGAGCCCCATGTCAGGCCCCGTTGCACCTCCAGGCGCCCAGCACAGAGGTCCTCGCTCCCAACAAGTCTGGCCTCCACATGTCCTGAGGGCAGAGCAATGAAGAGCAGGGCAGACTCTACACAGGACACAAGGTTGCAGAGACCCCACACCCACCATCTCCTCCCACACAGTGGAATGAAGTATGAGGACCCAGGACACCTGGGTTGGCCTAGCTCCAGGTGGCCAGATCCCACAAGAAAGATCTGGGGGCTGCAAAGCAAGGACCCTGCACAGGTCTCTACATCTCCCTTGGGCCCTGATCCCCAAAATGATTTCCACAAAGAATTTTCACCCTCAGAAGACAGTTGGGTCCCTCACACCCCACAGACAGAGATGTATAGCACTGTCCAGTCAGGTCCTCCACACCTCGCCTCAGGTAGACAAGAATCCCAAGGAGAGCAAGCGAAACTACAGTAGAATCCTGAGAGGAGACTGCAGAGCCTCCTGCACCACTGCTCAGGGCCCAGGCACAGTCATGGCAGCCAGCACTCAGGAGAGACACTGCCTGTGTGCTGTGAGCAGATGCTGTGATCTTTGTTCATACACAGGGTCCAGGCCCTGGGTGGGGTGACCTTACCTGTGCACACGATCTCCGTGTAGGCCAGAAGTTCACACTGATTTTCAAAATTCAAGTTGACCTTGCAATCAAAAATGCTGGGCTCTGTCCCCTGACATGTCAGGACCTTCTGCTCCGGGCCTCCATGATGGCCTTGAGGTAGAGCTCTGGACCACTGCAAAGCAGTGCCACACTCCAGCTCTCTGCACAAGACGCCTGCCTCCTCCTTTTGCAACTCACAACTCAGAAAATTTGTGGGTGAGTTCAGCACTTCAGAAATCCCAGCACAGGGGCTGCCTCCTCTGCCCAGCCTAAGTTGTCTCCAGAAACTACCTGATGACACAGAAAAAAAATCGGGAGCTGCCAAACTCTGCCAAAGGTACACATGCAAGGGCAGAGCACTAACTGTATTGGACCGAGAAATGGGGCATCACAGAGTCCCTCAGTCCCCTGAGGATGCTTCCTCAACCTATACTGTTTCCCCGGAGATCTTGGATGACAGAGCCCCTCTCTGAGGACTGTGTGTCACAGTCAGTGTGTGCACAGACAAAGAGCAGCTTTCCAGGAACCTAGAATGAGGCATCTGGAGGCATCTACTGAGCTGACCCTGAGGACAACAAAAGGAAGTATATTTTTGCAGCTGACAAGAATCCCAAACTAGGGAATCATTGTTAAATATTAGTGAGAAGGGAGTCCAAGAGATTGAGAACTGAGATCCAGAATAGAAAAAGGATAATTGTATACTCATCCTTTAGCAAGAGGCAAGCCCAGAACCCCAAGAGTCCCATAGAAACTAGGCACTCGGTCTGGCCCCAATTGTTCCACATCTTCTAATGGGCATTTCACTTTAATGTCTTAAATGATTGGAAGTGGGCTCCAGGAAAATGGGGACTCAGGATTCACTGTACAACCTACCTGAGCATATGACAGATACTACACACTGACAGTTGCAGCCACTGAGGGGTCCCCAGTCACCGAGAGAACACTGTGAGAGAGAGGTCTCTTCACCCTGGCACTCAGCACCAGACAGCCAGGGTGGCTCCATGTCTTTGGATTTCAAAATATGTTTAGGTGCATATAGCGCGTGGCTGCAATTGAGCTGTCTGCAAATCACCGTGGACTCTTTCATGCCCCAGCGGTCCCCACACACCAGGCCCAGCTGCCCACGGTGCTGCACCTGCAGAAGGCCTTCACACAGGGTTTCTCCACCCACAAGATTGACAGACTTCTCCACAGCAGAGCCTTGAGGAACAAGAACACAGGATGTAGGGAGAAGATTCTGGGCATTTGTTCCATAATGACACAGGATTAGCAGGTTTTCTCTCCTTTTTAATCCCAAGCCCCAATTTTATGGAGAATTTCCCTACCATTAATATTTTGAGTTTCTTGGCATCAGAATTGTTACTTTAATAAAAGGAAAATTGGGCTGGGGATTTAACACACCTACCCTAGAAGCACAAGGTCCCAACTTTGAGCCCCAGTACCACACAAAAATAAAAAATGGAAACTAGCAAAACTGTGCACAAAGAAATTAGATTCGTGTGTGGTCACTGTTGTCCAAACCATGATCCCCCATCTCCAAAAATTGCTTGTAGTACATGTGTCCCTGAACACCAGGACCCTGCAAACACAGCACACACTCACCTGGATAGACAGTCCAACAGACCAAGAGCAGGGACCACAACACCGCAGGGGATAATGCCATGCCTCCTGTGCCTGACATCTGCAGCTCGCTGGGCTGACAGTCTGAGGGCACAAGTGTGAGCTCTGCCTTCCCATGGAAGATGGACACTCATGCAGCAGTGACGTTGTTCTGACACAGAACCCGTTACAACCTTATCACCTCCTCCCACATCAGAGCCATCATCTGTCACACTGAGCAGGTGCTCACCCCCTCTCTGAGCTGAGACTATACCAGCAGCGAGTGCGGAGACTAGGCTGGGCTTCCGGCAGCTGGTGCTCGATATAGCCCCAGCTGTGAGAGGCACCAGGAGCCACTTCCCAGCAAAAATTCTGATATCTGTGGCTCCAATTCTTAGGCTAGGGATGAGGGAAACAAACTCTTGTATAACATGTGCCTATAGACCTGGGGTCTTTTCATGATCCATATGTTCTAAACTGACAAACTTAGCAATTTGATCAAAATAACTACAATACACACTATGTGACTGGCAGTCACAAAAGATACACACCTACCTGTAGGGTTGCAAAAATTTGGGATGTAGCTAAATGTACAAGTCAGTTAAAACCATGAAGTAGTTTAAATCAGTTAGGAATATCTGCACAATTAGTCAAGACTCACCTATTAAATTATGCTTTTTAATTGGGAATTTACTAGGAAAAATTGATTGCCAAAAAGAAAACATATAGGAAAACATGAAATTTACACTGTGATGGATTTTGTAATTGGGCACATATCTGTATTATTATGCAAAGGAAATTCTCAATGAATAAATATATCCCTACTGTTAAAATTTTCCTCTCTGGAACTGCTGCTTCCTGCTTGTCACATCATGGACTATTTTTCCCCTGTGTTGTCTAAAAACCATGTCTTGCATGGCTGACTATGGATGAAACTTCAACAATTGTGACATAAAATTAACCTCTCCTTCTTTTACATGTGTGTATCAGGTGTTTTGTCCCAATAAAGAGAAAGTAGCCAAGACAGTGTTTCCCTAAGACCTTCCTGATTAATTCCATGACATACCAGAGCAATATTTCCAGATGATTTATAGATTCTTCAAAGGTCCACAACTTAATGAGTGACAATAAATATTTTCTTCTCTGTTTTTTTTCATTCCATTAGTGGGGCCTAGACCTTCACGGCAGGAGTCTAGCACTCATCCCAATTCTCACCTCTTTGTATCTTTTCATTTTTGTAGATTAGGAATAGATCCCAAGGCCTTACCACAGACCTTTTCTCCAGCTAATTTCTATAGACTGCTTTCTGTTTATAGCTCTCCTACTCAGCCTTCCCAGTAGCAATGACTGGAGGTGAGCAAAACCACCCCTATCTACAGTAACTTCTTAAATGGGTTTTAAGAAAGGTAGCATAAGGACTTTTCATTAAAATTTTAAAATAATCAACAGATAATGATTTTTCATCCTGCAGAACACAGACGAAGAAAATGGACCTTGGATTTAACAGGTAATACTTTTAAACAAGCTAAAAATTTTCAAACAAATCATTTACACAATAGTCTGGTGGTTTGTTTAAATAAGATTTATTGAACACAATTCTGTCCATAGACCACATGTATAATCTGAGCTCTTCAGGAGGCTGAGGAAGGGTCATCACAACTTTGAGGATATTCTGGGCAATTTATAGAGAACTTATCAATAAATAAACAAATAATAGTAATAGAAGCTCTAATAATTAAGATTTTGTATAAAGTAATTGGTCAAGATGAGAAGGACCTTGGGTTAAAGTTAAATATGCAGCATTCCATACTTCTGTTGGGTGATTAGGGCCCAGTCTCAAATAATTACATCCTAGATTTCCCTCCATAAGACACAATCCCTATTAAATCATTTACCAGTTTTGCTCTTGTGAGTTTGTGCAGATGATTGTGGGACTGTATTCTAGTCATTCCTTGACATCACCACAGAAACAGTCTTTTGAGAGTGGGAGGTTCTGGATGATGCATAGTGGACCCTGTACTAGAACATGATGTTGGAGACCTACTGCAGCCTTATGTTAACGAAGCTTTCATCATTCAACATGAGGTGGTCTTTAAGCTGGAGAAAGGAGCAGACTCATAGATCATGGAGCCCAAACCAGAGTTTCCCAGATGTCCAGATAGTAGATGACATAATTCAGTCCAGTCAGGAAAGTCAAGGAAGATGTCTGTGGCAAGTTACATTTACAACCACCAATACATCAACTGAGGAGGGAGTTTAATTAGGACTTTAGATCAAAGAACTAGTGTTGAATTTTTATTTCAGTTCAAGTCATATTTCTGATTTAATAATAAATAATGGAAAGTATTCACCAATGGAGCATCTCCCCAGTAAGCCTGATAAGATACATGCTGGAGGGAAAACTAATCAGTGTAACATAACAGGAAGCTCTTCAGATTCTCTGAGCATTTGAGTCAACAACCAACCCTCCAACCGGGCAGAAGGACTTTCAGTTTACTAGACAATGCAAAGTCATTTCCAAGGAAGCAAAATTATTATAAGACTGTATTCTACATATCAGGATTCCTGAGTAAGATGGTCAATGGAGTAGGACAAAGAAGGGTTCTCTGAGATTTCATGTACAGGCACTGGAATTAGTATGAGGATATGAGGAGGAGGAAATGGGCCCTGGGGACCCAGGAAGAATCAGAGGCAAGAAGCCAGTGAGAAAGCACACAAGGACAGCAAAGACAGGGTCCCCACCAAAGAAAAAGGAAATCTCAGAGGTGCTTTCGTCCAGAGTCCAGACTCGCTGTGCAGGAAGGACAGCTCAGTCTTGCAGAGGAACTATGACTGCTGGTGACCCCAGAGACCTCCACAGAGAAACACAACAGTGGAGCTGGTTAGTAGATGCAGCACACTGCAGTGGTTGGTGATTTGTTAAGATGTGGATTTCCCCTAGTACCATGCCCCTGCCGAATAAGGCGTGACAAAATAGGGACTGGGGTCCCAGGCAGACGATCCCTGTGCTTGAGGCTTGAGGCTCCCCAGGCCTAGAGCCTGAGTTGAGTATGCTTCGCCAGGAGGCGCGCAGTTAGCCCAGCAGTATGTAAAAACAAGCCGCTTTCTCCCTTCTAAACTATTCTGTTTTTCCCTGTGAACTGTTCTGTGCTTTCTCACCAAGCAAAAATAACATAAGCAGAAAACACCTTGTTAGACAC
>PVIR01037003.1:0-15449 GCA_004026965.1 Petromus typicus | reverse complement strand
GGGGCCGGGGAGTTAGCTCAGTGGTTCTGGCGCCTGTCTTGCAAGGGCAAGGACCTGGGTTCGATTCCCCAGTAACCACATAACAATACTGGGTGTGGAGACCCACACCCAGCAGCAACCAGCACCACATACCACAGTGCCGGGCGTGGTGGCTCACGCCTGTAATCCCAGCACTCGGGAGGCAGAGGCAGGAGGATTGCTGTGATGTGAGTTTGAGGTTGAGCTCAGGGCCAGCCTGAACCACAAAGCGAGACCCTGTCTCAAAAAACCTAAAAAAAAAAAAAAAAAAAAATGTGAGGAAATATAGCAGCACCTGTCATCTTCCCCAGAGGGACGCAGAACGACACGTTCCGCGGTTCCCCCGGTTTTAATCCCCTTTCCACAGTTTCCCCTAGTTTTAATCCCATCCCCCATATCCTAAATCATGTGTTTCTGCTGCTCTTGTATCGATGCCAATTGTATGTATTACCCATTGTTACAGTTTAAACCTAAAATATGCCCCGAAGCCCCACATGTTCAGAAGTGGAGACTGAGGAGGGGCCTGGATCCTGGATGACAGGTCAGCCACGCTCAAGGGTCGCTCTGGGGATGCGTGCCTAGCTGAGAACGCTGGAATCACTTGAATCAGGAGCTGCTGGCCGGGACGACAGTGACGGTGTCACCGGAAGAGCCTTCCCTCTCTTCTCTCCACTGCTAGGAGGAGAGCAGCTTTCCTCTGCCGTCTCCCCCACCTTGGAGCCAGCGTGCTCCCCCCACCCCCCCACCCCCGCGCCCCACGGCCTCTGCATACTAAGCGGTGCTGTGCTGCTGAGCTACACCCACGCCCCTCAGAACTAAAGGTTTGTTTCTTTCCCTTTATCTTGTTACAGACTTTTGATAAGCAGTGGCTGCCTCAGATTTTTATTTACTCAGATTTTGATAAAATCATGGCAGAGTCTCATGGCCCTCCTTCCACTCTCAACCGCATTTGCCACTACCCACCTCTCAGGTGGCACGCCGAACCCATCTTTCTCCAGATCGGAGCTGCTGCTCACCTGCACTCCCTGGCCTCTCCTGGACACTTTTTTTTTTCTTTTCTGTACCGAGAATTGAGCCCCAGACGTCACACAGCAGCACTGAGTAAAGCGCTCTAACACTGTGCTGCATCCCCCCACCCAACCCATGTGTCTTTCTCGTTCTTAGATTGTCCTCCTTTAGATGGAGTGTTTAAGGCCGGGACTCAGGATCTCCCTTGACAGAAAACATCTTTTTATTTCACCAAGTCTTCTCTTTTTCTGTGTCTTCTTTTTTGAAACAGTTTTACCATGTAGCCCAAGCTGGCTTTGAAGCCGTGACCCTCCTGCCCCAGGCTCCCAAATACTGGGATTACAGGGGCAAGCCACCATCCCTGCATACCTGGGGTTCTCCTGCCTCTCGTTTTTTTTTTAATCCCTGGTCCCCTCCTATTCTTTTTGATAAACGGTTGGGGTTTACTGTGGATAACTGTCACTCCATCGTGTTTCCACTTCCTGGGCGAGCTTCCCTGGGCCCAGCTACTTCCTGAAGCCTCACCAAGCTAAGGAAGCAAAGAGCCCACAACTCAGCACAGGGAGAAATGGCTGTAGTGTGAGGAGAGGTTGAACGAGGTTAGCAGGACAGTGGGTCGACCAGATGGATAAGGCCTTGAACACTGAGGTAAGAGCTCTAGACTCTTCTGCTACAGCAAGAAACTACCCAGATTTTGAGCAGGAGAGTGCAAAGAGGTGAACTGCGCTTTCAGATAAGTAAGAGGCTGGGTGTGTGGTGATCCCAGTGCCCTGGGAGGCTGAGGCAGGAGGATCACAAGGTGGAGCCCATTCTAAGCAACCTAGCAACTTAAGGAGACTCAAAATCAGAAATTTAAAAAGCTCTGGAGATGTCACTTGGTGGAAGAATGGAAGAAAAGAAAAAAGATTAGTTTTAGTTTTGATAGCCACGGGTCAGAAAAGGCGGAGAGGGAGAGGGCAGACCCAGCAGGTGGCGAGTTCTGCGCCTTGGTTAGACAGATGACGAAGGGGTCCGCTCGGAAAGCAGAGGGAAGCAGGAATGTGTATTCTTGGACTCGGCCGTCTTGTTGTGGGACTGTGATCCTAGAGCAGAGAACGCACGTGGGAGGAGGGTGGTCCCGGCTTCCCCAGGAAGGAAGTTTGAGGAAAACCATCAGGCAGGGCCAGAGGAGCTGCTGGGAAACTGGCGTTCTCCATGTGGGGATGGCGGGAATGTCTCCGTGTGAGGACGGGGGCTGGCTGGGAGGCTGAGGACCCAGCATCAGGCCGTGAGCGTGCGGAGCTTGGCGAGGACCTGGCGCTGTAGGCACATGGTGGGCTCTGGAGACGCACCACCCTCTTCTGGGAGAGTCAGGAAGGGGCACGGAGGGCGGGCTTCGCAGTCCGGCTGGTTCGTGGGACCCTGGACAGGTCACCTGTGCTGTGAGCTGCAGCCTCCATTCTGTGACAGCGCAGGCTGCGGGCAGCTGGCTGAGTGTGGCCTTTGTGAGACCCGATGAGGGAACCCCTGCACAGGCCGAGCACCATGCCATACACCCTGGAGGGCAGCACTGGGCACAGCTCTGGAAAACGCCATCCCCCAGAAGCCAGCGGGCTGTATCTCATTGAGTGAGGTCCGTGGGAAGGCGCACACCCTTCCATGTGCTGGTACCTGTTCCGTCGGCTCCGGTGTGTGCTGAGTGACTCCTCTGCTTCTGACTTCGAGGGCTTGTAGAGCAATGACAGTCCCTTGCTACTGCATTTAATTGGAGAGGAGCACAGAGACTGGGGATTATAATTATGACGTCTTAAATGTCAAGCTCTTCAAAAGTCGGCCATGCCCTCGCTGTCACCCTGAACAGCTCTGGGAACCACAGCCCTGCAGCTCCCTCCCCCTAGCCCTGAGCTGGTGCTGGGCCTCTCAGCCTGACTTCACCTGGGAAATCTGAGTGACAGTGACGCACAGGCAGCTGGAAGGCTCACAGTGCACCAGGAGCCTGCGAGGAGCTCAGAAGAGGTGAGTTGATGATCTGCTATTTATAGCCTCGCTAAGAGGCTCTGGCCGCCAGCTCCGCGGGAGCCTGGGTGGAAATGATGCCTTCGCAGAGCTGAAAGCACGGAATGAAATTGGTGATTCATGGGCAGCCTTCACTTGAAACACAAACACGCCTGTGTCCCCATCCACACCGGCCTTTCACACTCATCTGGAGGGTGTCGAGCAAAGTTCCCAGGCAGCCACGTCCGTCCGTCCATCTGTCCATCCATCCATCCATCCATCTGTCTGTCCCCACTGCAATCTGTTTGTGTCTGGGCCGAACGTGAGAACAGGCAAGTTCTGCCCATTATGGGCCCATGAAAGGCAGCTCCCTGAACCTGGGCAAGAACATGGGCCACACTAAGGGACTGGCCTTGGGAGACGGAGAGAAAGGACGGTTCCTGCTCCTGCCCTCAGTCTCCATGCGTCAGTGTGGCCACAGAGTGGCTTCTGGTGACCCTCGTTCTTGCTGAACAAGCAGAAATGTGCAGAGGGGAAAATCCTCGCCACTGTTGCTCAGCTCCACAGTCCAGCACGTGTCCCATGAAATAGCCGTTGTTTGGCTGGGGAGTTAGCTCAGTGGTTCCGGCACCTGTCTTGCAAGTGCAAGGACCTGGGTTTGATCCCCAGTAACCACATACCATACTGGGTGTGGAGACACATGCTCAGCAGCAACCAGTAGCACATACCACAGTGCTGGGCATGGTGGCTCACACCTGTAATCCCAGCACTCGGGAGGCAGAGGCAGGAGGATTGCTGTGATGTGAGTTGGAGGCTGAGCTCAGCGCCAGCCTGAACTACAAAGTGAGACCCTGTCTCAAAAAACCTAAAAAAAAATAGAAATAGACGTTGTTTGATTTCTGTGTTATGGTCCGAAGCCTTTTGGGGACTTTACTCAGCTACTCCAGGTGGGGCTGCACAGGGTCTCCACTTCCTGCAGCAAGGGCCAAACAGCAGGACAAGCTGCAAAGCCAGTCCACTCAGAAGCCAGGCTGCCAGTTTGTGCTCAGTCTGCCCCTGCTTGCCAGCCACCTGGCCTGGGCAGGCTGCTTGAGATTCAGTTTTCTTTTTTTTCTTTCTTTCTCTCTTTCTTTTTTTCCCTCTTCCTTTTCTCTCTCTCTCTCTCTCTCTCTCTCTCTCTCTCTCTCTCTCTCTCCTCTCTTCTCTTTCTTTCTCTTTTTTGAGACAGGGTGTCACTATGTGTATAACCCTGGTCTAGAACTCACCATGTAGCCCAGGCTGGCCTCAAACTTACAGCAGTCCTCCTGCCTCAGCCTCCCGAGTGCTGGGATGACAAACATGCACCACCATGCCTGGCTGGAATTCATCTTTCTTACTAGGGAAAGGGGGTAATAGCAGAAGCTGCCTCACTGGATTGGAGTGAAGAGTAAAAGGTGTAACATATGTAAGGCAGAAGTGCCTGGCATGTGGAGAGCTAGCGGCGGGTCTCACTAGAGACCTTTTAGTGCCTCCGCCTCCCCAGGAGTGGTTGGGTGTGCCCGGCTGGCCTGCACCATGTAACTGCCTCTGTCTTTGCTCCCCACTCCTCCGGGTCCCGGGGGCCCTTGCCTGGATCCTGGGTGGCCTTCCCCATCCAGTGGAGACTCTACCTGGGGCTCCCACCTGATCACTTGAGGCCTGTAGCCAGCTTCCTGCCCACCCTGATGCCTGGCAGGAGGGCCCACCTTGCCCACCACTGGACATGCAGCAGGAACTGCTGATTGGTGGGCGCGGCGAGGCCCAGGCTATTTGTGCGTTTTCTCATCTCCAGCTCTCAGCAAAGCCTCATGGGTTGGCTGACAAAGAGGAGAAGGTGGAGGAATGTCGGGAGCACAGACGCCAGAGCACATCTGGGCATCGAGTAAGTCAGGAAGGAGACACGACTCAGTGGGCAAATGATCGGCGCGCTTCCTTGGAAGCGCACTGTTGTGCAAGAAGTGGTTCGGCAGGGATCCTCCCTGTTCAGCTGTGAGCCTTCGGAGGCCAGACACCTCCCAGTCCTCTGGGGAGGAGAGGCGGGAGGACGGACGCTCCCGCTCTGGCACGACCTTCTGTGGAGTGTCCCACGTCAGGCTGCCGGGGGCAGTGAGGAAATCCTGTGCCCTGTGCAGCTTCGAGGTGAGGTGAGGGCAGGGTGCCCGGAATGCTGCACTGGGGTGGGCGTGACCCTCCTCCCTCAGGCAGGCAGCTCCCACCGGGTCCTGGCCCGGGGCTGTAGCCACCTCTGTCTGGCTGCCCATGGCTGGTTTGGAGCAGTGTGCCAAGATGTGGTTTTGTCTATTCGGTTTGCTTTTTCCTTTAAAGTTTATAAAATGTAATGATACCATGTGGCCAAACTTGGTAGCCCATGGCTATAATCCATCATTTTCTCTCCCCTTTCCACCCCCTCCCTCTTTCTCTGTCTCTCTCCTGCCAAGGATTGAACCGAGGGCCTTGAGCTCTGCCCCTGAGCTGCATCCCTATGTCACATGTTTTGTTTTGCGTTTGTTTGTGTGTTTTGAGACAGGGGCTTAGTTGTAGTTTAGGCTGGCTTTGAACTCACTATTAGCCCAGACTGGACTCCAATTCAGAGTGATCCTCTTGCCTCAGCCTCCCGTGTGCTGGGATTACAGGCATGGGCCACCATGTCTACCTCCCAAGTCAAATGTTTACAACCGAATTTCTATCTTTAGAAAAGTGAGAAATCGTCTAGTCAGAGGCGATGAAAGGCAGAGGTAACCCGGCCTGGTAAGTTATTCAGGACACCCACTACATTTCAGCTGCTCTCTGACTCGGACTTGTTCCTGCCTCCACACCTCCCAGGCTGCTCTGGCGCCATCTCTGTTGCCCTGTTGAGACCCACTGACCCAGGCCCTGGTGATGGCCCCAGGCTGAAAACCTGAGCCAGGAGAGGGACTCATCCCAAAGTGGAGCCGAACCAGTGCCCCGAGGCTTGGCTTTCTGCTCTGGTAGGGAGCTCGGGTTGTAAGTCAGGCTGACTCAGGCCAGGGAGGCCTTGTAAACACAGTCACGGGCTTGCTGAGAAGAGCAGCGATGAGCAGGGTGAAGACGAAGCATGGCGGTGCAGACAGAAGGACAGAGAGCCTGTCCAGTGACCGGCCAGCCCCTGGTGACTTCCTGTTTCTGAGGCCACTCCTGCCCCAGCCAGCGCAGGTGGCTGTCTGAGTAAGAGGGCAGCTACAGACAAGCAAGCGAAGGGCGAGGGGTGTGACTGCACCTTCCCCAGGCACAGCGAGTCACCTGGGGTCTGTGTGGTACCATGGGGCCCACCCCCGGTGGGCAGGGGCCGGGGGGTCTGAACCAGAGGAGGAGAGCAGACGCCTGGCTTAGGCTACTTCCTCGGACAGTCATTGTCCCTGAGCAGGTTTTCTAGGTAGAGCACTAGCCTAGCACATGCAAGGCCTTCGGTTTGGCCTCCAGCATGACAAAAATAAAATAATAATTAAAAAATATATATATGGAGTTGGAGTGGGATGAAGAGGGAAAAGAAGACGGAATAGACGAAAATGTTTCTTCCTGGCTCGGCTCCGCAGGCCCCGCCCCCCAGGGTGCCCTGAGAGCCCCAGTCAGCCATGAGGCAGTCGCACAACACTCCGGCAGGGCAGGAGAGCCTGGTACTCCGTGGAGAACTGAACTGTTCTGAGAGAAGAGGTTTTGTGCAGAAGGCAGTCATGATTAATTGATGGGGAGGATCGGGTTTCACAGACACACACACATATATGGAAACGCCATTCAGCATAAGGTGGCAGATCTAAACAAAGGTTTCCCATCCCTGAAACGGGTGCCCCTCACCCTCCCCACCTGGTCAGGGAGCGCATCGCGCTGGGACCAGACCATGCTGAACCCTGTGCCCTGCACTGACGTCCACTGTGAGCTCCTCGGCCCGGCCCGGCGCGGCTTGCCGGCCACAGAGAGGGTGGCGGTCACACAGACAAGGACAGCGGAGTGGTTTGGAGAGGACCCGGGAGGGCCAGCCGTGCAGAAAGCTGGTGGGTCTGGAATGTCCAGGAGCAAGGGGCTGGCTCAGGGGATGCAGAGTCAGTCAGAGGGTCCTGGAAGCCTTGGAGAGAAAGCCTGGAGATGAGGGGTCTAATGTCAGTGCCACACTCCAAAGTGATCACCAGGGCTGCCGCGGGAGACCCCGGACTGGAGGTGTCACGTCCACTGCGGACGTGAGAGCGAGCAACAATGGTGGGACTTGAGGAAAGCAGTGGAGGAAACCGACCTCAGGAATGTTTTGAAGCCGGGAGTGGTGGCTCACACCTGTAATCTCGGGACTTAGGAGTCAGAGCCAGAAGGATTGCCACTCACTGGAGGCTAGCTTGGGCTACATAGTGAGTTTAAGCCTACCCTGAACTACAAAGCAAGGCCTTCTCTCAAAAAACTTAAAAAAAAGGGGCCAGGGATATAGCTCACTGGTTCCGGTCCTGCCTTGCAAGTGCAAGGTCCTCAGTTGAATTCCCGATGCTGCAAAATAATGCACTAGGTTGAGATGATACAATTTGGGATGTGTTTGTTTTAGCAGCCAGCATTACTTTAACTGATGTTGGGCTGGAGAAAAATGGCTGGCTGTCCAGATGATCTAAATGACTCTGGGGACCTATCTTTGATGACAGATGTGGTGACGCACCCCTGCAATGCCAGCTGTCTGAGACCAGGCAGGAGGAGCACAGCAAATGGCAGCCCAGCCTGTGAGACCTGGTCTCAGAATAAAGAATGCGCCAGGCCAGGCTGTGTGTAACTCAGTCCCCAGTCACAAACACATTAAGGTTTAAGTCAATGTTAAGGTTCCAGAGCAGCAGTGGACAGAGGCCCAGGAGAGCCTAGAAGACGAGATGGAGCCTTTAATATGATGGAGGGTGAGATTTCAGAAAGTAGCTCTCTGACCACTTAGAGGAGTTGGGTGGCAGAAACCGTCTGGTAACTGTGAGGCTGGAGGCCAGGAATTGTCTTTGCTGACCAGTCCACCTGGATGCTGAAGTCTGAGGAGGCAGGAAGTGGGGTGGGCGGAGCCTCAGAGGGCTCCCCTGCCTCATAGGCGGGGCTCAGGGAAGGACTGCCAGCATAGAGGGTAGGATCCCCGCCCTCATCCTGTCAGCTGCTGGCTGGCATCGCATCCCTGCTGGGCCTGGCCCGTGAGGTCACCTGCATATGCTGGCGCAGGCTGAGGTAAACTCGCTCCATCCCGAAACAGCTGGGCCTATGGAAGTGTGTGCTCGGCTTGGATGCAGCTCAGCACGTCCGACAGCACTTCATCCGATCTGCGCCAGGTCAGGGCACGGAGTGGGCATGAGATCTGCAGAAGTGGTGGTCCAGACCAGCTCCTGATCCTTGGCCTATGGTACACATTCTAAAATTTCTCTTCTTTTCATCTGTTTTGTTTTGTTTTGCTTTGCTTTTCGGCATTTTTGAGGTAAGGTCTCACTGCATTGCTCAGCCTGGCTTTGAACATACAACCTAGCCCAGGCTGTCCTCAGACCTGCAGTGATTCTCCTGCCTCAGCCACCTGAGGGCTGTGATCAGAGCCATGGACTACTGTGCCCAACTCCTTCCCCACTTTTTGACACACATTGCCCATCATCTTAGCAGATCTGGACCTTGATCTGTCATGGGCAGCAGGGACACCTGAGAGTCAGAGTTAGTTAGCTAGTAACTCTTACAGGTTTGAGTCAGTAGTTCCAAAGCAAGAACAAGAGTGACAACCAGGTGTGGGAGCACGTACTTGTAATCTCAGCCCTCAGGAGACTGAGGCAGGAGTATCGCCACAAGTCTGAGGCCAGGCTGGGCTACAGAATGAGATCCTGTCTCAAAAAAAAAAAAAAAAAAAATAGAACAAAACAAACAAGCAGCAGCAGAACCTGGCAGACAGTGTCAGGCTGCCAGGACCCTCTGTCCTGTCTGAATGCCAACATGACTTCTGTCCCACTCTGCTGCTCCCCCTGTAACAGATTATTTCTCCCCTCAGGCTGGCCTGGGGCTGAGCGAGGGCCAGGTAACCCTCAGGGGCTTACAATAGGTAAAAGCTGATGGAAGATCTCAGCCTCACGTGGCTCAGGGCGCAGGCATGCCCGGCCCTTCGGGCTGAGCTTTCTGTGTGGGTTCCCAGGCTGCCTCTGACCTTTGGCCTAAGGTGTGGCCCCAGCTCCTGCTCTGAGAGAGGGTGAAGCACAGCCATGACACCTCGCAGGATCCATGCATCATCCTTCCAGAAGTCTCGTGCTGTCATTTCTGCAGGAGCCGAGACTATACAAGCCAGCCCCATGGCATGAAGGTGAGAACAGGGCACGAGCACCAGAGGCTGAGAAGTAGTTTGTTTCGTTTATTGTTTTCAGAAGCTGGCATCCACACCCACCACAGGCTTCCTCCTCCTGTTCCATGACAGCTGCTGTCACACCAGCTCTTGCATCATAGTTACTGCCTTCTAGCAAGGAAGGAAGGAAGAAAGGAAGCAGGGTGTGCTATTTCTCCTGAGAGATGTTTTACCGAAGTTAGCTGGACTGTTGTACTTTGACCTCACTGATCAGAACTCTGTAGGGTTTATGTGCTCACCAGATATTGGAGGACACCTGGCAGCCTCTGCCTCATCAGCAGCGGTTCCCCGTGTTACGGAGGCTGGGTTCAGGAGGGAGCACAGAGAGCCATCACTTCCGTGGGTTACTGCCTTGGTTAAGAACTCAGGACCCATTTTGTCTGGTTATGTGTCTGCGTGTGTGTGTGTGTGTGTCTGCGTGTGTGTGTGTGCATGTGTATAAAAGGAGTGTATTACTGTCAAGACAAAATAGTCCCAGGGCCAGGGATTTAGCTCAGTGGTTCCAGCGTCTGTCTGGTAAGCACAAAGTCCCAAGTTCACAGTACTGGTCGTAAGTAATCCCAGCACTTGAGAGGCAGAGGCAAGAGGATTGCCGTGAGTTTCAGGCTCACCTGGGCTACATAGTGAGCTCAGGGCCAGTTTGAACAAAACAAAGCAAAGCAAGACTCTGTCTCAAAAAAAAAAAAAAAAAAATTGCCGGGTGTGGTGGCTCACGCTTGTAATCCCAGCACTCGGGAGGCAGAGGCAGGAAGATTGCTGTGATGTGAGTTTTAGGCTGAGCTCAGGGCCAGCCTGAACCACAAAAGCAAGACCCTGTCTCAAAAAAAAAAAATCTCCCTAGATGAGGCAACAGAGCCCAGTCAGGCATGGTGCAGAGGCAGAGGGACTCAGGGCCAGGGAAGCCCCTCCCGGAGGCACAGTGAGGTAGCCTCGCTGTGCACACGGAGCTGGGGGCTTAGACGCATCCCCACAGCCTGATTTATGGATCCAAATGCGGAAGCACAGATGGGCAATTCGACCAGCTGTGTTTTTAAAAGATCATATGATTCCTGATCAATGAACCGAAGAGACCAAATGCAGAAGTGTTTAGCGCTGAGCGGCAGATTTGCCCAGAGACCTCTCAGAGGCCAGAGCCAGAGCTGGGGCAGCCAGCCGGGCACTGACTCAAGCTGGGGTGGGGAGGGGTGGCATCAGCTGCTGAGGCCCGGCTGGGCAGAAGCAGAGCTATCCTTGGCCAGAGAATGCTGGGGCTCCAGGAGGCCCCTGGAAGAGAAACTGCCTTGGCAGAAGGAAGATGGGGCTGTGGCCTGGCCAAGTGGCCAGGAACAGGCAGGGCTGTGACTCCAAAGGTGTCCGGGGTTGGGGAGCCCACAAGGACAGCAGCTACCACCCAGGCCCTCACACAGCAGCCAACTTCACCTCTGACGCTGCTGCCCTAGCCACAGAATCTTCTCTGGAGTGAACAGCAGGGTTGGGACACAGCCCTCACTCTGTACTGAAGGAACATGTCACCCCTCAAAACACTGCATGGGGCAGCTTCTGGGACCCTGAGGGCATCTCCTTCCACCCAGCCTTCTGTTCTTGGAAGACCTCAAGACTCCACATTTGAGGACCTGCCCAAAAGGAAAAAGGGCAGGTGTGGCCAAGGCCAGGCTCCCACCTCAATCACACCGGAAGGCGGGGCCGTGCAGGGTGTGGGCTCGCAGAGGGCTAGTGAGGAGGGGAGGGCACAGACATGGCTCTGGCCGCCTGGGACTGGACATGCTTGCTTTGTTTGGTGGTGGAAACTGAGCCAAGGACTTTCTCAATCAGCTACATCCCATTCTCTTTTTATATTTATGTTTTGAGACAGTCTCGCTAAGTCACTAACTTGCCCAGGATGGGTTCAAACTTGAGGTCTTCCTGTTTCGGCCTCCTATAGTGTTGCGAGTGCAGGCGTGCGTCACTTCCTAGCCCATGCTTTGTGTTTGTTGTACCAGTGTTAACTGAGCACCCACTCAGTGGCAAAGACACTGACTGCACCGGGGGGCACAGGGCAGGGCAGAGGAAAGCTCAGCATGTAAGTGCAACGACACCACAGAGAGCAGTGTGCACTGACAGGTGTGTGTTCGAGTCAAGTGATGGTGGAGGCGCCACAGAAGAGGTGACACTGGACAGGAGCAGGAAGGGGCCAGAAGACAGGGCTTCCCAGGCCACAGGAAAAGCAGATTCCAGCTCTGAGCTGGCAACTTCCTGGGGTCAGTAAAGGGGCTTTCATGCCTGGCATGTGCACTGTGCTCTGAGATCTCTGTGCACCCTCGGGGTGCACCACAGCCCTGAGCAACATGGTAGAGGAAGAGGAGGGGAGAAGACATGCCCTGTCTGCAGCATTCACGGGCTTCCCTTCATCTTGGGTCTTTGGAACTTGACCATGATGGCGGAGACAGTGTAAGTTAAGAAAGGGGTGAGAGCGCTGTGGCCCTTGAGAACCCACACAAGCATCATTCTTCTCCACCTAGGTCCCGGCTGGCCCTCAAACCTAATTATCCCCAGTCCCCTCTGGTGGGCAGGAGGCTGGGAATGCAGCTGTGCACTGTAGCTTTCCACTCTGCTGTCAGACCTTGTCCTCTGAGGTCCCGACTTTCTCCAGAATTAGTGGGAACCCCCAAAACACCCTTCATGTTTTAGCCACTTTTCAATACCCACAATTTAGAGGAGAGACTTGGCTCACAGTTTTAGTGGGTTCAGTCCATGGTCAGCAGCCCTAAGGCAGAAAATACTAGAGAAAACTGAATGTCAGAAGAAAGCTGTTCAGGGCTGGGGATTTAGCTCAGTGGTTCTGGCTTCTAGCTGGCAAGTGCAAGGTCCAGAGTTCAATCCCTGGTATCCACATACCATCACGCAGGCATGATGGCTCACACCTGTAATCCCAGCACTAGGGAGGCAGAGGCACAGGATTGCTATGAGTTTGAGGCTGGCTTGGGCTACATAATGGGTTCAGTGCCAGCCTAAACTACAAAGTGAGACCCTGTCTCAAAAAAGAAGAAGAACAAAGCTGATTACCACACAGCAGCCAGGACACAGAGAACAGAGGAGGTGGGGATCAGAAGACACTCTGCCAACTCACAGTTCCATCCTTCCAACCACGCCTCACTTTCAAAGGGAGACTTTGGGGGCCATTTTAGGTCTAAAATCCTACATTATGTAAACAAGAGAACCAACTCACAACGGCACATTTCAGTCTCTCTCCTTGGGGTGTGCAAGCTTGGCTTTCCTACAGAGTACAAGAAAATGTGAGATGTAGATAAATCACCAGGGGAACCTGAGCTGAAGAGCGGCCTAGGACACCTTGGGAGAGCCTGCCCTGCCAGTCAAACAGTCGTTCTCTGAAGGTGGAAAAGACCCTGAGCTCCATGAGGTACAGCAGATACCACCCCCTCACTGAGTCAAGTGGGCAGGTGATGAAGCCAGGCCCAAACAGGAGGCCCCAGTGCACAGGGGGTCAGGAGGATGGCCCTGCCTTTGCGCATGTGCCTGGGAGCACTCTTCTCACAGTAAGTGCAAACAGCCCCCTGCCAGCTCCAGTCCTGGGGCCTTAGCTCAGGGCGTATCTGTCCTGCTCAGAAAGGCTTTAATTGCAAACACCTTGGTCTGGGATTGAAGGCCTTCTCCAGCCTGTCTCTCCCCGTTCCCTCATACGTGTTTCCCCTCCTTTTTTTTTCAGGACTAGGGCTTTACGTATGCTAAACAGGTGCTTATCTTCGAGCTACATGTCCCAGCCCTTTCCCTTGCTAAGTTTTCCGGGCAGGGCTCAAACTTGAGATTCTCCTGCCTCAACTTCCCAAGTTGCTGGGATTGTAAGCATGCACCTCTACTCTCAGCCTGCCCATTCCCTGTATGGGCTGCCCACAAACGTGACCCATCTCTATTCAGGACCTGGGATCTTGTCTCTACCTGGCCTGTGTGCCTTCTCGTTGCTCCCATAGGCCCCTGACCCAGCTTCAGTGCCTTCTCACCTATCAAGTCCTCTCTGTCACCCTCTGCCCTCTGAACCCATGGCCTAAAGGGTGGGGCTTTTTATTAGATGTGCATCTTTAATTATAGGAGTGATACAGGCTTATAAAAACATTCCCACATTACAGAGGCACACACAGTAAAACGAGCGTGTGTCATCCCAGCTCAGCTTTCGCTGGAACTCACTCCAGATGTGTGTCCCACGCACTGGCCCCCAGACCATCCCTAAAGAGCCAACGATATGGTAGTGGCACAGTACAGGTGAGCACGAGCAGAGCTGGTACACATTTGCAGAGTGGTGGCGTGAGTTGGCTTTAAAAGAGAATCCCCAAGGTCAGTCTGTGGGACCCTCGATTTCTTTTACAAGTTAGTTCAAAGAACAAAGCCCCAGGGAGGCATTCCTAGGTCATGTGGGAATATTGGTTCTGTTCTCTCGAGCCAGATACTCAAGTTCAAAAGGCAACCAGGTCTCTGTGGAATCTTTAGCCTGGCACGACCAGCCAGGACAAGCCCAGGCTGAGCTGAACCAGAGGCTGGCAGCCTTAACTATGTGGTCACTCAGTCAGGTGGGTAGAGGCCGGGCCGGAGCTGGGACTCTCCTTCCCAGGCCAGGGCCCAGCCCAGCCACTGCCACCCTGCTCTAGCTGCTCCGCTTGGTGCCCCTCTACCACCAGGCCATGGACCCCGTTACCTTCCTGGCAAAGTGGCAGTTCTGACAGTAAGCCCCACGATAAGGGTGATCCTGGGGATAAACGGCCTCTGCTCCTGAGTATGAGATCTGGTAAAGCCCCAGGCCATACCGAGGCCACACCCCCTCCCCTAGGGACAGCAGCCCTGTGTCTAGGGGCTTCACAACAGAGTGAAACAGCTCTTCTCCGTCTCCTGAAGGGCCACACCCCTCCTCTACCTCTTGGATCAATCAGATATTTGTAGCAAGAAGGGACCAGAAGACCTTAGTGTTGGGATGGCAGGGCAGGCTCTCCCAAGGTGTCTGCATCGAAACTTCTACCTGAAAGGTGAGCAGGAAGTGGCCAGGTAAAGATAAGAGCAGCGATGCCTGCACTGGGAACACAAGGGGCGGGCAGAGGTCTGCATGCTTGGGGGACAGCTGAGTGTGTGAGGGGCGCATGGGAGAGGGTGAGTCCAGGACTCTCTCTGCCGGGAGAACTTTGCCCCCATGGTCAATGAAAGGTTCTAAGAAAAGTGACATTTTAGACAGATGAGTGTGGATGTCAATACAGCCCGTGAGCTGGAAGAAGTGGATGTGTCTAGGGGAGCGATAGTCAGAGCAGACGACAGTGCTCAGAAAAGAGCGAGACTGCAACACAGCATGGAGTTGGGGAGTGGGCCGAGATCCTGGCTTGGGTGTTGAGGCCAAGGACGTCAGATCCACGGTTACATTAAGCAAGCAGTTAACTGGATGGACTCAGAGTATGGGGAGCTAAGGGGGTTGTAACTTTCCACAGGTGAAGGACCAAACACTATCAAGATTGCTGACATCAGTGAACACCTAACTAGATTCCCTACTTGGGCGTCTGGTGTTTGGGGTGCTACTGGACCCCATCATTCCAAAGCAGATGCCCCAGTACACAACCCACTACCTCAGCTAACACAGTGCTCACTTAACCCACAAGCCTGTGTCCCCAGTAGACTAGCAATGCTCAGAAACCTGCTCTCTGCCTACAGGAGCTCATGACGAACCCCAGGTCGCACCCACAGGCCACTCCCACCTCTCCCCAGCCCAGGAGACTCTGCTCATTTTCCCTGTCTGGCAGTAAAACTTCTCTCGATATCTGGTCTTCAGTCTTGACACCAGCTAGAGGCCCCTGCCAACCACAAGGACCTGAAGAGACTTCGGTTTGGACACACCCTTCCAGTTCTTTGCACAATTCTAATATTCTGCACTCTGGGCTCCTACAGGTGCTGTGGGTGGCCAGTAGGGGCTGGGGTGTGTGCGGTCTGTGGCCTAGGAGCCTGGGGGCACTGGGCCATGGGTGTGGTGGGAGAGAACACATAGAAATCCAAAGTCCCAGCTCTGGTCCCCAGTTCACGAGGTGACCTTTGACATGGCCTTTCCTCTGTGGCTAGATGCCAGAGCTTAGGACAC
>PVIR01037002.1:0-15425 GCA_004026965.1 Petromus typicus | reverse complement strand
CTCCTGTGATCTAATCACTTCCAAAAGCTCTTCCTCTGAACACATGAACCTTTGGAGGGACATTTTTGATGCAAACTGTAACAGCAGGCTTCATACTGCAAGAAAGGTAAGAGGAAATTATCAATATAGAATACTTTTCTGGTTTGTCAAGACTATTTTAGATTATTAGTGCAGTCGTGTGAATCTGTATCCCAAGAATATGACAGTTTGGAATTTGGATGACTACAGCTGAGAGTTTCCAAATAATGATCTATTTTCCAAGGGCACATAAATTATTGTCATAAAAATATCTATTTCTATCTTTATATGCTTGTTAGAGTGCTTACACATTCTAACAAGATTTCCATTTTTATTTCAGGATCATTTGAAAGTATCATAAGTGCACTTTTGATACAGTCTGATATCTTAGTGTTCTTATCTGAAAATGATAGTGTTTTATTATTTTTCTGCATTAGGAAGAAACTGATGAGGTGCAGTTTTTCAGTTCAAGAATGATGTACGGCTATTTAGAAAGAATATAACCTTATATGATATTATGTTCTAAAAGATTGTCCTAGTATTCTCTGTACTACCACAATATTTTCTACAAATTTCAGAATTTCTTCATTATCAAATTCATGTTACCTAAATTTTATGGAAAGAGATTAGTGCTGTCTTTCCCCCCTTTGTGTGAATAGTGGTATTAAAAATGTCAGCTACTTTCAATTTATCATCAACATTTTTAATCTAAATGGTAGAAGGATGATTATCCACTCTGCATGTTTTACTAGCAGTAGTGCTTACTAGAAAAACTAGTTCTTAGAGCTAGAGTTACTGAGGAATTCATTCTGAGACTGATCTTTTTTATTTCTCTCTCTAGAATGTCACCACAATGACAAGACCCATTAATAAGTTTTACTTTGTTTTATTTGTGGGAAAAGGTTTCCATAATGTACACTTAAAAACAGCTGAAAGTTTACATTTATAGAAAAGGCTCTGTTAAGGTTCCAGATAATTTTTCCACAGGAGTAGAAGTAATAATGAGGAAACAAAAACAAAGTTCAAGTTTCCAGAAAGAGGGGAAAAAAGAGAAAAACATCGCTTAATGCCAATAAGTTGATTGACTATAGGTAAAATCACATCCATTTAAAGAAGTTATGTTAAGGGTGGGGATTTGGCTCAGTGGTTCCGGCGCCTGTCTTGCAAGTGCAAGGACCTGGATTCAATCCCCCGGGAACCACATACAATACTGGGCGTGGAGACTCACCCCAGCAGCAATCAGAACCACATACCACAGTACTGGACGTGGTGGCCCATGCCTATAATCCCAGCACTTGGGAAGCAGAGGCAGGAGGATTGCTGTGATGTGAGTTTGAGGCTGAGCTCAGGGCCAGCCTGAACTACAAAGTGAGACCCTGTATAAAAAAAAAAAAAAAAAAAAAAAAAAGTTATGTTAATGTCTATACCCAAAGACAAGAACAAGCATGTGAGAAATAGCTTTCCCTACATAGGTAAATGACTTAAATCTGGGTTAGATACCGCTTTCAAGTCAAATAAGATGTTGAGTGTCTGTTATACAAGGAATCCAGGGAAAACTACACTTCTGTTCTGTTCTTTAATCTTGCTAGAACTCAGTGGCACTGCACCTGCTTTGCAACCTCAAGGTCCCGAGTTCAATCCCAGTACAGGAAAAAAGAAAAAGAAAAAATTTAATTTCCCATTTATTCAGCATGTATTACACACTGTCTCATGTGAAAACTATGAAAAAATGATGGGGAAAAGATCTCAGGTGATTTTGTATTACTGCATGAACATTAGTGATTGGAAATCTTCTGAATTGAGCCTGACTCAAGTAATAGTTAACATCAATTAAGAGATTAATTTCATGCTAGAAGTCTTTTAAAATAATGTGTCCTCAGAAAAAGTAACTGGATGAAATGTAAACTCATGTTCTTTGGGAGTGCTTAGTTCCTCTTTTCTCAGAATGCAGAATAAGAGACAGACTGAAAACATCTCAATACCTGGAGTTATAGGTAGATACCTCAATGCAGTCTTGCCCTTTAGGACTATGCTCAAATTGTTTTCCTTTGCTCTAACTACTTTTGTTAGTGTTTCCTCTTTCTTCATAGTTACTTAACCCATCTGGTTCATCTTGGAACCATAGAACCTTAAATCTAAAATGGGCATTTTGTAACAAAACGAAACAAAAAACTAGGTCTAAAATAAAAGATCTGGATATGTTTATTAGGTAATTAATGACAGCTAAATAAGAAATTTATATTTCTTGTCATGTACTGATATAAATCCTTAATGTTGAAAGTTATAATAATGTATATATAAAATGTACCAATAAAGTCAATTAAAAAAAACTAAGAAGCCAAACAAAAATTATACTTCTTGATAGATAGTTTAATTGTCTTTAATTCAAGAGATATCAAGTCTCATATTTTTTTAATGTAACAAAACAAAACAAAAAACTAGGTCTAAAATAAAAGATCTGGATATGTTTATTAGGTAATTAATGACAGAGCTAAATAAAAAATTCACATTCCTTGTCATGTACTGGTATAAACCCTTAATGTTGAATGTTATAATAATGTATATATAAAATATACCAATAAAGTCAATTTAAAAAAAAAAACTAAGAAGCCAAAAAAATTACACTTCTGGATAGATACTTCAGTGGTCTTTAATTCAAGAGATATCAAGAGTCTTATATTTTTTAATCTTTATTTGTACATTTTATATAACATCATAATCACACTCAACATTGATAATTTGTACCAGTATGACACAACTTAATTCTCCTTTTTTCCCATTCCCCAATCCACCCTACCACCCCAAATCCCCTATATACATAAGCTTTGTTTCCTTTTTCGACTATCAGTTTTTCTTTCCCTTTATTACTTCTCCCTATCCCCATTTCCCTTTGAATATTTTCTATTTCACAATATCTATCATACAGTCTAGAACTCATCTACATTTTCAATTTCTTATACCAGAGAAAAGATACGGTATTTACACATCTATATCAAGTCTCTTATATCTAGAGGAAATACACACTATTTTGGTTAATGTCATCTTAGAATACATAATAGCTATGTATGTCATTTTCCATTTCAGTAGAAAAGGAAATATTAAAATATAAAATATTACTTAGGTATGAGACCTATGCTTTTGTATAATTCAAAATTAATAACCATTTGGTTATATCTTTACTCTAGTTGTTGAAAATATCTCTCTTTTGTTGAGATCAGCAGAGTTATTTTTTGTTTTTGTTTTTTTTTATTTTTTTAGGTTTTTTGAGACAAGGTCTCGCTTTTGTGGTTCAGGCTGGCCCTGAACTCAGCCTCAAACTCACATCACAGCAATCCTCCTGCATCTGCCTCCCGAGTGCTCACAGGCGTGAGCCACCATGCCCGGCACTGTGCTATTTGGTACTGATTGCTACTGGGTGTGAGTCTCCACGCCCAGTATGGTGTGTGGTTACCGGGGCTCCAACCCGGGTCCTTGCACTTGCAAGACAGGAGCCAGAACCACTGAGTTAATTCCCTGGCCCAAGATCAGCAGAGTTTTATTGGAAATAAAAGGGAAACAAGCTTCTGAGTTTCCAGAAAGAATCTCAAGTGGCTGGCTTTGATACAATTCTTAAACCTGACAATATAGGAATGTTTACCTGCTGTTAGGAGCTGCTCTTTTAATGAATGTTCTAAACATCATTTTTCTAGCCATTATTTAACCAAATAAAAATCTAACTAGCAGGGAATTGCAGCTCTCACCAGTAAACCCAGCACTCGGGAGGCAGAGGCAGGAGGATTGCCATGAATTCAAGGCTAGCCTGAGCTACATAGTGAGATTAGGGCCAGCCTGAACTACAAAGCAAGACCTTGTCTCAAAAAAACCTAAAATATATAAATATATAAAGATATAGATATATAAAACAAAGAAATCTACCTACTTGATTACATTCATTCCTTTTCTTGTCTTCTTGTTGAGTAATGAAACTAAATTGTTTTGATATGATTGAAAAAATATAAATTGCTTCAAGGGTCTGTTTGCCTTGATTTTTGTTGTGTCTAAATCAAATCAATACTGACATGCCACACAGTGAGAGGGAAAAAAGGCAATCTTGTTTCTAAGTTTTTATTTTTGTTTTTCAGTTTTTGAGACAGGGTCTTATTTTTATAAAACTCTACAAGTGAGAGTAAAATAACCTTTATTTGTATTGTTATCTTCAGTTGAACCGCCTCAGTTCAAAAATAAAGGCATTTTACTTAAAGATGTAGGAAAATTTGGAGTAGATTCTCAATAAATATGAGTTTTATTCCCTTTATTGAAATCCAAAGCCTGATATATGGGTAAGAATACATTGCTATTTAGTATTTTAAATTTTAATTTAGTACAGTAAATATAAGATTCAACTCAGCTTAAAATGTATGTGTTGGTGCTAAAAGGCTGGCAATTGTATTATTAAAGTCAAATACTCAGCTTTGAAATCTTGAAAAATCAGAACTGTACATTTCTGCTAAGCAAGTATTAGTTTGACAAAAAAAAAAATATTCCAATGGGGCCAGGGATTTGGCTCAGTGGTTCCGGCGCCTGTCTTGGAAGTGCAATGACCCGGGTTTGATCCCCGGTTATCCACATACAATACTGGGTGAGGAGACTCACGCCCAGCAGCAACCAGTACCACATATGCAGTGCCGGGAGTGGTGGCTCACACCTGTAATCCCAGCACTTAGGAGGCAGAGGCAGGAGGATTGCTGTGATGTGAGTTTGAGGATGAGTTCAGGGCCAGCCTGAACTACAAAGCGAGACCCTGTCTCAAAAAAAAAAAAAAAGGAAAAGAAAAGAAAAGATATTCCAAGCGCTTTATGGTGAAAGATGTGGTAGATAGAAACCCCAGTGAGTGAATCGACAAAAGATACCAAAGAGGAAATTGTTCCTCTCCGTGCCAGATTCTTGATGCACAAGACCTGAATGAAGGGCAGGATAGAGCCTCTTCTCAATTATCCATAGGCAAGTTTCACAGATGAAAACCCTGGGCTCTATCTCAACTGTTACCTACCTCTCAGCTTGTCTTTCAAAGCTTAAAGCACTTTAAATTTTCTGATGCACATTTTAAAGTACTACCTACCAAAGATGAAACAGGTTTCATTATGTAAGACCTACTTAAAAATGTTTAAGTTTGTTTTTAAATCACTTTCAGAGGAAATCAACAGTCCAGGAATCAAACTTTTCATTTTAGCTTTCTTACTGTGGTTACAGGAATAAGGTACTTTTCTGATAATCAAATAGAAACCCTTTTATTCCTGGAGTTTCCTGTTGGCAGCTTAGTTTTTTCAGCAATATTTAACATTGGGTAGTTATGCAATATGTTGGATTTTACTGCCAATTCTTTGTTTAAAAAGGGCGTGAGAGATTTTGGCCAACAAGAATGTGAAGTCAAAGTTAAGTATGACGTTGTCTTACCACCTGTCACATGAGTAAATCTGGATTCATAAGCAAATATAGTAGACATTTAAATGTTCTATCAACTCGAATAAGATAGCTTCAAAATAATTATTTTCTCTTACCTTGCACCGTATGCGATTTGGAGAAACATTCTTCTTCCTTCCAGGAAAACTAACCCCTGAAACTGTATACAAAGGTAAATGGACAGATGAAAGAGGTTGTTTTAGTGATAGCAGGGCAGGAGGCATACTCCTAGCATTTTTAAGTCCTTCAGAGAGAGGAGAATCAGATCCTTCAGAATTATGTCACCCTGTTAAGATTCAGGCCCTTGCTGTTTCCCCCACTTATAGAAACTTGTTACTTAACTCTTCTGTGAAATGTTCCCAGATCTATTTAGAATAACCTCTTCCATGTCTTATATAGGAAAACATCTATAGCCTGTGCTGGTTTTAAGAATTATATTTAGAGACTATGTTATAAACTACACATTGCCTATTTTAATAAGTCTAATAATCAGGAATTTCTTAAGTTAATATCTAATCTAATTACCTCTGTGAGACAGCGTTTCTCAACCTTAGCACTATTGACATTTTGGGCTGGAATATTCCTTGTTGGCAACGAGCAGAGGAGATTTGCCTGTGCACTGTGGTGTATTTATCAGTGTCCCTAAGCTCTGCTCACCAGGGATCAGTAACACTTTGGCTGCAGTTATGATTGCCAAATATATATCCCAACATTATCAAATGTTTCCTAGGAAACAAAATTGTCCTTGTTTGAGAACCAATGCTCTAAGACAACATATACTATAAGATAAAAGACCTGAGTAGTTATCTAATTTTTATTTTCTCATTTTTATATGGCTGTGATTTACTAAAGATTTCATAGTTCCTTATTCAGAGACTGGAACCTGGGTTTCCTAACTTCCCAATCATTTCTTTCCTACAACAACATACTTGGCTAGAGTTTAAGATGCTTTGACCTACTTTTGGGCTTGCCTATAAACCTCAGTTCTGTTATAAGATCTAGACAACCATTTGGTAATCTACTCCATACAACGCACACAAAATATGTAGTTCTCCTTGAATATGTACAAATATTTGAATACATATATAAATATGTACATGCATATATAGATTGGGGGGGTGTTTTTCTCAGAATGTATCATCCCTGAGGCTAAACCAGGACATTAAGTGCCATGTGTTTGAAATGTCCTTCTTGTGTTAAAAAGACTCTAACCAAGCCAAAGGAACATGGTAAATGAAAAACTACCAGAGTATCTGATAAGTGTTATCTAAAGGACACTGGGCATAGAGAATCCAGTCATCTATAGAAACTATCTTCCTGCCTATATGCTAAGTCAGCTGTTCCTTGTAATAATGGTCTTATAATGGAACAAAGCAAGCTAATGGTGTCAGTGCTGTGTAGTTTAATCTATAAAACCTCCTCCTTACAATAACCTGGGCTGTGGACAAAACAAGTCAACTCTAAGATGAGAACTCATGTAAAATTAGTTTTAACTAGGAAATATTTTTAGGAAAAATTGTCAGGGAAGTGGAAAAGAAGAAGAGAAGGAAACCAAACAGAGGTATAATGCCAGACAAATTTCCAAACAAGCAATGTTAGCTCAGTCATACAGCACAACCTTGGAGATAATATAGATATCAGAATTATTTGGTAGAGGTAGAAGAGAAAAACTGGAAAATGTATATTTTTGCTTTCCATCAGTCAGTGTTGAAGGTATTGTTGAATGGGAACTACACAATGGACATATTGGGGGTAGCTCTTTGTTCTTTGTTCTGAAAAATTCAACCCATGGATTAGAGTGTTTACCAGTATGCCTGCCCCCTGCCAGCTAAATGACAATTCCCTTTCCCTACTCATTTATGATAACCAAATATGTTCATCATTTTGACTAATAATGGTCAAATTTGTCCTCTCATTAAAAAAACATTGGTTTGGGCCAAGGATATAGCTCAGTGGTTCTGGCGCCTGTCTTGCAAGTACAAGGACCCGGGTTCAATCCCCAGTAACCACATAACAATACTGGGCATGGAGACTCACCCCAGCAGCAATCAGTACCACATAGCACAGTGCCGGGCATGGTGGCTCATGCCTGTAATCCCAGCACTCAGGAGGCAGAGGCAGGAGGATTGCTGTGATGTGAGTTTGAGGCTGAGCTCAGGGCCATCCTGAACCACAAAGCGAGACCCTGTCTCAAAAAACCTTAAAAAAAAAAAAAAAACCATTGGTTTAAGTATTGCCCTCAGAGAGATGTAAATTCCAAGGAACTTCAGGCTTTCAGGCAAAGTATTCTTTGGTACCCTAAGAAGAGCCTCTGGAAGACACAAATATTGTTTGTGGAGACAAAAGCATACCAGGATTGAGTGTGCATGAAAATATTGATGAATCTACATAGATATGGTATAGCACTGACATCTGCTGTCTGTATCTTATTACATGTCACTTTTTCAGGACTAGGAGTAGATAGCTCAGTGGTAGAGTACTCGTTTAACATATATGAAGCCCTGAGTTTGATGCCTAGAACAACATTCATACATACATATGTACATACATACATACATTCTTTTCAACCATGTGAGCAGAAAAGAGCTATCTGATATGCGAATATGGGGCTTTTATTCAATTGACAAAACTATTTTATAGTCAGTAACAGTGAGTGGTACCTGAATCAACCACCTATTGCCATTAAATGTCAAAATACTTCTTCACTAAGGCTAACTTAATATGTGCAAAATTTATTCAGAAATCTGATTCAAGAAAAGGTTCAAATGGAAAGAAGTAAAGAGTGAAGATAAATTATGGAAGTACAATCCCTTGAATAAATTAGTTGACAGGATAGAGTAATGAGAAAAAAGAGTTCATGATAGCTGTTGAGTTTTCAACTTATACTACTGGGAACATAATGAAGCAAGGAAATGCTGGTGAAGTATAGGAGAAGGAGATGATAGAGACTTTCATCTCATCATATGAGATTTGAAAGCTGAGACATTCAAAAAGACACAAAAGAACAGCTGGATATATATACAAGTTAGAAAGTCACAGTGGTCTAGGTTATTGCATGGTTTAGATAATTTATTTCTATGTGCTGTAAGCCTGGTCTCCAGTGTGAAAACACTAACAAGAGGTAGAACTTTTAAGAGGCGAAGACTAGAGGGGGATTGGTAGGTCTTTAAAAGGGATTAGTGCATTCCTCATGGGAATCTTTCCTGCTCTCTTGGAAGTCCTACCACAGCAGATCGTTATAAAAAGAGTGAGCCTGGTCATTCCCCTGTCTCTTGTTTCCTTGCTTACACAAGTGTCTTTTCTCTGCCATGTTATGATGGAACAAAAGGGGCCCTCAGGATGCTGGCACCCATGTTGCTTGGGTCTCTGCAATTGTGAGCTAAATCAACCTCTGTATTTTATAAGTTACCTTGCCTTGAGTTGTGATTTGTTATAGCAACAGAAAATATCCTGCCAATGTAATTTTTTCATTATTACTTTTCCATGTGTAGATATGTGATGATTCCAGCTTCTGCCCCCAACTTTCCTTAGTTTCTGAGATTTTCTATTACTTCATCCTACTTTTTAGCTTCTTCCCCAAATATTTTTCAGAACTGTTCCCTTCACTTTATCCTTTAAATACTTGATTTTTAATAACCATAACTATCCAGCCTCCTGCTTGCCTAATTTCAACTTACTGCTTAATTTGAAGTTCTGGTGCTTCTGAGAAGCAGCCTACCTTTAGCCTGTACACCTCACTTCAGCTCACTATCTCTGTATTGACTTCCAGGTACATTTCTGACACTATGTTTTGCTGGAAGATCCCCAAGCACAGCACTTATATGAAGATTGCTGACAAGGGTCTGAGTTAAGTCAAGCAATGAACAGTGGTGGAATGATCAGCTGTGACTTGGCTTGTATGATAATGTTCCACAGATAGTTTATTCATGCTTTACTTGGAGGCCTAAGACATTGGCATAAACCAAAAGATTTGCCCTGGAATTTCTCTATTCTGTGGATGTCTGCATAGAGTTTTTCACTTTCAGAGGGATTTAATCTGTGATTTTTTTCCAATAACATATTTTGTTTGATTTATGTCTCAGACTCTACTCACTACAATCTTAACTATATAAAAGATCTAAATAAACCATTCTGCCTTTACAGTTTTAGTCTATTGGCTTTCATTTTTTATTAAAATTTTCTACTTTTATTTTTTAAATTTCTTTTTATAGCAGAATTTTTTTCTACTGTATTAAATTGCCCAGAACCCCATGTTCCTATGTTTGATAAGTTTTAGTGTAAAACACAATGAAAAATGCCACATAATTGATATTTCCGCTTTT
This sequence comes from Petromus typicus, assembly GCA_004026965.1. Taxonomy (NCBI): domain Eukaryota; kingdom Metazoa; phylum Chordata; class Mammalia; order Rodentia; family Petromuridae; genus Petromus; species Petromus typicus. The sequence continues at coordinate 5,646 of PVIR01037002.1, read as the reverse complement.
CTTGCTGCTCAGCCTGAGCATGTGACACAGATTTGTCCAGTAAACTATACTCGCACAGGTTCCAAGGTTGAAGCTTGGCTTTTTTAAAAAGGACCAGAGGCAGCAGCGAACTTCGAACATTTAGCTTCCAAAAGCAGTATCCGGTGTTTGGCTCTAATAAATGCAGTATGATAAGCTATAAGTGTTTAGAAGGTTTTGATAGCAGTAGCGACAGTACATACATGGACTTGTATATTATTTGATACTTGACTATGGCCTTTTCTCCTATATTCCTGACCATTTTCTGAACCTTTCCAACAATTTTGGGGGAGCCAAGCAGTACTCTAGTAACTCTAATATTAATTCATTTGGATTTTCTATTTGAGCTTTCTTTTGACAGTGATTCTCTCTGTCACTTCTTTACCCTAGAACCTTTTCTCATTATAGCTCTCAAAGTCTACAACCATCTGTACTGTGGCTGCTCAGTAACCTTACAATATCACATTCTCTACATAAATGCCAGTGCTCTATCAAGCTCTTTCTTCCAGATTAAATAACAGTATACTGAGGCTAGCAATTTATCTCACTGTGCTACTCCTGCCTGGTAAGTGCAAGGTTCTGAATTTGATTCCTGGTATCAAAAAAGGAAAAAGAAATCAATACTCTAGATTTTTTAAAAATTTGTAATGAACAGATTAATTGAGCCCATTTAAATTAAATAATATTAATATATCAGCAGCTGTAGAATTATTAACCATAAACTAAAGATTACTGGAAGTATAATGCTAAATGGAGAAATATAAGGAGTGTTCCCACTACAGTCAGGAATGAGAAAGGATAACCTTATCATAATTTTTATTTATTTGAAAGTATTGGCCTTTGCAATTACACTGAAGTAAAAATAAATAGTAAACAAACAAACAAACAAACAAAAAAAAAAAAGGATTCGTGGGGCCAGGAATTTAGCTCAGTGGTTTCGGTGCCTGTGTTGCAAGCACAAGGTCCTGAGTTTGATTCCCAATAACCACATACCACAATGCTGGGCCTAGAGACTCACGCCCCTCAGCAGTCAATACCACACAACACAGTGACAGGCGAGGTGGCTCATGCCTGTAATCTCAGCACTCAGGAGGCAGAGGCAGGAGGACTGCTGTGAGTTCAAGGCTTGCCTGGACTACATAGTGAGCTCAGGGCCAACCTGAAAGGCAAAGTGAGACCCTGTCTCAAAAAAAAAAAAGAAAACACTTGTGTGATTTCTCTAGCTTTGTTCTTTTTTGCTCAAGATTCCTTTGGCTAATCAGGGTCTTTTATGCTTTTACATAAATTTTAGGACTGTTCTATTTCTATTTTCAAAAAATCATTGGAATTTTAATAGATTTCATTGACTTTGTGAGCCAGTTTGTGTAATATAAATATTTGAGCGATGCTAATTTTTCTAATCCATAATGACAGGATATCTTTCCATTTATTTGTACTTTCTGCAACTTTCCCCATCAATGTTATATAGTTTTTAGTTTGCAGATCTTTTACCTCCTTTATTAAATTTGTTCATGAGTAAGGCCAGGGGTTTAGCTCAAGTGGTACTGCACCTATCTTGGAAACACAAGGGTGCAGATTTTATCCCTGATACCACAAAAAATAAAAAATAAAAATAAATAAATTTATTCATAAGTATTGTATTTTTAGCTAGTCATTGGATTACTTTTCTCTTTCTTTTACTGTATATTAATGCTTTTCATATTTGTATGTTGATTTTGTATCATGCAACTTTACTGAAATTGTATCCTGTCATTTTTATGACTTTATCAGATCTAAAAGTCTTTTGGTAGAGTTCTGAGGGTCTTCTATGTAAAGAATCATATTTTCTGCAATTTGACTTCCTCCTTTTCTGTTTTTGTCCCTTTCACTTCTTCCTCTGCCTATTGGCCACAGCTTCAAGTACTATATTATACTGACCAGGATTGACTTGTCTTATTCCTGATTTTAGAAAAAAAAATGCTTTCAGTTTTTCCTCATTCAGTGTGTTATTGAACATGCATTTCTATCAATTTGATAGAAATTTGTACTTATTTTCTTCAATATTTTTATTGTGAAAGTATATTAGACTATGGAAGAGGGGGTTGAGATAGCATCTTGATATATAATTCACTTACTGTATAGCCAAGGCAAGCTTTGAATTTTCAGGGATCCTCCTGCCTCAGCCTATCAGTAAGGCTTTTCTGTTTCTACTGAGATAATCACGTGATTTCAAACCTTTGATTCAATATATGTAGTGCATTATATTTATTAATATACATACTTTGAATCACCCTAGCATCCCTGAGATGAAACCAACTTGGAGTATATAGTATTTTTAATGTGCTGTAAAAGTATGTTTGAAAGAATCTTTATTTTGAGTCCTTATTTGGTTTTGATATAAGGGAAACACTGGCTTTGCAAAATGAATTTTGAAGTGTTCTCTCTCTGTTACATGGACAAGTTTAAGAAACACATTCATTCTTTTCTAAATATCTGATAAAATTCAGCAAAAAATCTATCAGATACTGTGCTTTTCTTAATTGTGAGAGTTTTTGTTACTGCTCCAATCATTGTCATTGATCTGTTCAGATTTTTTTACATTTTTGTTCTATTTGATAAGCCCTAAGTGTCTAGAAATTTATTTCTTCTAAATTATCTGATTTATTGGAATATAAATTTTCAAAATAGCTTCTAATACTGTAATCCTCTACATTTAAACAGGCTGTTGTAATTTTTCCCTTTTTCTTCTCTAATTTTATTGATTTGGGCTTTCTTTCTCTTTTGGTGAGTTTGGCTAAAGGTTTATCAATCTTGTTTTATCTTTTCAAGGAGTAAATTATTTGTTTCATTGATCCTTTGTATTGTTATTTTAATTCCTATTTCATTAAATTCTGCTCCAATTTTTATTATTTCTTTCCTTCTACTAGACTTGAGTTTTCTTGGTTCTTAAGTTTCCAGAAATTTGAGATATATAGTTAGGTTATTTATTTAGGATTTTTCCAATATAAACTCTCACAGCTACAAAGTTCCCAGTTGGAACTGCTTTCACTGTGCCCTAAAGATGATGATATATAAAATTTTCATTATTGTTTGATTCCAGTAATTTTTAAGCTTATCTTCTGATTTCTTCAATGACTCATTGATTGTTCAAAAGTGTATCATTCAATTTCCATGTATTTAGAAAATCTATAGTTTATTTTGCTGTTCATTTTCAGTTTGATTTCATTATAATCTGATAGAATGCATAAGATTATTTCAGTTCTTTTCTATCTAGGGAGTCTGGCTTAATGGCATAAATAAGGTTTATTTTGGAGAAAGTTCCATGGCTGCTAAAAACATATGTATTCTCCTGTTGTTAAATAAAATATGCTGTAGATGTTGGTTAAGCTATTTTACTTATACTGCAGTTTAACTGTGATGTTTCTTTCTTGAATTTCTTTCATCTGATATACTCCCATGAGGGTGAAGTATTAAATTCACCTACTATAGTTACATTGGAGTCTGTTTTACTCTTCATATCAAGTAGTGTTTATTTAGTGTTCTGACTTTTGGTGCATAAATATTTAAAATTTCTACATCTTCTTGGTGGATTATATATCCTTTATGAATATGTGTTGGCCTTCTTTGTTTCTGCTGACTAATTTTAGTTTGAAGTCTACTGTTTTGGATATTAGTATAATTATTGCTACTTCCTTTGCAGTTCCAACTATTTGGAATATCACTTTTAGTATCTGTATACCTTTGCAGGTAAGGTGTGTTTCTTATAGGCAATATATTTTTTCTCTTATCATACAGCCTTCTAGTCTGTGTCTTTTAATTGGAGAATTAAGACCATTGAAAGGTATGTACTAATTCTTGTCATTTTGTTGTTTTCTAGTATTCAATTCATTTCTGATTCTCATTTGTATCTATTCCCTACTAAGATCTATTCTTTCCCGGGTTGTGGTTTTCTCTTACTGTGTTTAGGATTCCCTCCAATATTTTCTGTAATGCTGACTTAACAATAAGTTTATACTTACTTTGAAGGTCTTTTCTTCTCCTTTGATTCTGAAGGGTGGAAGGTATAGTAATCTTGCTTGACAATTATTTCCTTTCAGGGCATGAAATTCATCTTTGCAAACTCCAGGCCTTAAAAGTCCCTTTTGAGGAAGGGTCATGTGATGCCATGGGGGCTCCATGTGATACCACAGGAACCTGGTGGGGCAGAATGGGGCGGCTCCAAACTGGGGGATGCGGGTGTAGTGGAGCAGCTATTCATGACAAACCCTTAGAACATAATAATAAAGCACTGGCAGGTACAATGAAAGAGCCACCACTGCCAGATGACTACAAGTTTTATAGATTCTGCCATCCCCATGTATCTCCTCTGAGCTATCCCACAGCCTAGCATCAATAAGGAGTTCCAGACTGTCTTCAGCAAGCACATGAAGTTCTTCCAGAAAGCAGCCATGCACATGTGAAACAGTGTTGGACAGGAGAACAGCTGATCTATGAGGCCTGTCTATGAGGCCTGCCTGGAACCAACTAAACTACTATTCTCTGATGAACAAAAAGTAATATTCAAATTGACCCACAAGCTTCCAGAGATAAAGCATGACCAACTGGCAAAAGAGGAATGTGCCTATCAAGGAAGCTCCATTCCTCAAAACAGGAAAGTATGACCTCTTGGTCATATCCTGTCAGGTGATCAGGCAGCCACATGCAAGGTACAGAAGCCAAAATCCTGTGAATCAATTCTCTGGGAAGGTCCCAGGTGGGATTCAGCTCGGCTGAATGAAGCTACCACCTTACTTTGGGATCTCAAGTCAACAAGGCCCTAGTCATGGAAGATACCAGAGAGAAAATCTACATCAAGAACTCACACCTCTTCAAGTATGCAGCTGACCCCCAGGACAAGAACTGGCTGGCCAAGAATCGCCACAAATGGGCAACCAAGGAAGATGGTCTACTTCCTCATTGAGAAGGACTTCTGGGACCTTGTTGCCAGCGATGACTACAGAGGATGCCTGGACTTGAATTTAAATGAACTGAAATCCTTTGTCCTGACCTTTTAAATGGCTGAGAAGATGAGGAAGTACATGGACACACTAAGGACAGAGAATGAGCATCATGCTGTTGAAGCACCTGTGCAGACACTTGAAATTAGCTAAAATAGTAGATTTTAAGTGTTCCCTTCTTACATAAAACATATGTATGTGAGAATAATGCATATATCAGTTTGATGTAGCCATTTCACAATGTCTTTATATATCAAAATATATTATACACCATAAATGTATACAATTTTCACTTGGCAAATTAAAAATATTTTTTTAAGGTTTTTGAGACAGGGTCTCACTTTGTGGTTCAGGCTGGCCCTGAGCTCAGTCTCAAACTCACATCACAGCAATCCTCCTGCCTCTGCCTCTCGAGTGCTGGGATTACAGGCAAATTTAAAATAATTTTAAATAAATATGTATAAATCTTAAGAGAAGAAGATAAATACAATATGTGAAAACTGCAATAGTTAATTGAAAGCCTAACTGGTAGGATAATCACTACATTTAGGGTGACAAAATAAATGCACATTTACTGCTTTCAAACAACCAGTTTAAAAAAGTAAAGGACAAAAAGATCACTTTTTATAGCATTTAAAAAGATAAAAGGATA
>PVIR01037001.1:0-15437 GCA_004026965.1 Petromus typicus | reverse complement strand
ACGTTCTCTGCTGTCATCGTTTTTATAGTTTGCCTCTGCGTTACCCATCACAATCTCTGCCAACCCAAAGTACTATGATTGATGAAATTATTTTAAAAATTATAAGATTCTACACCCTTTCCCTGTACTGCCCTCAGCATGTTTCACTTTAACCCCAGCTTTACCACTCTTTTAACAAGGATTTCTTAGGCATCTGCCACCTTCCAGGGATACATAATTGCTTATTTCCACCGCAAGTACAATTGAACTTTGCATCACGGGCAGACCGTGAGTGCTCAGGAACTTCTCGAGAGTAAATGGAGAAGAGGCCTTGACTGTCCCTTCAGGGTTTGTTTCCTTGTGTCATCTTTCTGATTTAGTCTTCCAAAGTTTGGTCACTTGCCTTGGTCAACAGCAGCCTGACATACTTATCAGGAACCCTTCTCTAACTGAACCCCAATATACTCTCTTTCTTTACTCTTAAACTCAGCAGTCCTCAGCATTTTGAGCTCCCTGTAGAGGTCCAGACCCACCCATCACCTGACTCAGAACATTCTGCAGCCATTACTGGTGTCAGCCATGGACCCACAGGCTGTGAGGGTGGGAAGTGGGGTGAGGACACTGAGGCTCAGGAGTGCTGGACAAGTGGGTGAGGGGCTGAGCCGGGGCGCCCTGTGCAGACACGCCCGTCCCAGTGCACACAGAGGGCCACGGGCGGGGACTTCAGTAACACACAGCCATTTGCCACGTAGCCATGTTTCTCTGTCCTCAGCCGAAAACATGTTCTGATTTAAACTTGCTTCTCTGATCCTGGCCCCTTCAGGTCACACTAACTGCTGAGACTGAATGCAGCTACGTTTCCTGGCCCCGGAAAAGTCTCCACCATCTTCTGACCAAAGAACGTTATATCTCCCGCCTCTTCGCAGTCCTGCTGGGCTATGACATCTCCGAGAAGCTCTACACACTCAATGAGAAGCTCTTTGCTAAGTTTGGACTGCGCTTCGACATCCGCCTCCCCAGCCTCTACCACGTCTTGGGTCCTTCTGCCTCAGACGGAGGGCCAGAGTCTGAGAAGGGCGAGGGAGAAGGCTGCGAGCCAGCCATGTGCCCCGCCCTGGCGGTGCCCGCCTCCGCCCAGCAAAGCCTACCCTGTTCTCCTCCTGCCGCCAACCTTCCCGCACCTCCCTCCCGGGCCCGGATGTCTAGGCCTGACAGCAGCGTCCTGGGTGAGGACTCTACCAGTCTGGTGCTGGAGGATTTTGAGGAAGTGTCAGGATCAGAGTCGTTTATGGATTATAGGAGTGATGGGGAGTACATGAGATGAGGGCAGAACTAACACGGGCACAGTCACTGCTCGGAACCTACGTAAGTACGGATGAAGGAGGCGGTTGTGCATCTTCCGGCCAGCACCAGGCCTTGGCTCAGCACATAAGGGCAAAAGCATTGCTTTCCGGGGCATCTCCTCTTATCAGACTCACAGAGTGGCACTAATCCAGGCTGGCAGTTAGCAGCTCACTCCTGGTGCATGCAGGGCATGGAGGGCTTTGAGGAACTCATGCATTATTAACCATGATTGCATTTGGGAAGCGGGTAGGTGGGCATTTTGAGCACACAGGTAGGTTGCTAAATTCTTTGGCAAGGTTTTGCTAATAGCTAAGGGCACCGCTGAGGCTGTAGGAAAAAAGAATACTGGTATGGTTCTACTGCTAGCTGATTGCCTTCCTGGCATAGAGTTGGCTCTGGAAAGCAGTTGTTGGCCCAGAGGAGGCAGGAGTCTGTTAAAATCACATAGTCTTTAAAAAACTCGTGGAGGTGTTGGTCGCCCAGGCAGAGGACCAGAAAGTGCTCTCATTAAGGGCCCCTGTGACCGGACAGATAAAGGAGCAGCCTGGCTTTTCCCAGTGACCCACACATTTGAGGGGGGCTGAGCTCAAGAGCAGGACAGCCTGACCGTGCGCACAGGATTTCTCTCACAGGAGTGTGTTCAAGAAAGGCCACAGTTCTGGGAAACTGGTTTTATGTTCCTCTGGCCGCCCTCCCAGCGCTGTGACATTTTCCTCTGGGACTCTACCCAACCATGGTAGAGGCCCAGCTTTTCCTGAGGAAAATCCCAGTGTCTTCCATCTTGAAGGCATTTCCAAATGAAGGGGAGCTGAGACCCCACCCCACCCCCACCTCTGGGAAGAACGGACGGATTTCTTGAGAAACCAGCCCAGGGCGGAAGGCCTGCTGGTCTCATGGAATGAGCGAGCAAATGTTTCTCAAGCAAGTTACACCAACGATGAAAGAATCAAGAGAAGTGGATGATAAGAGGAGAGATACTCGGCCTTTGATATGGAATTCGTCGTCTCCTGGGGTACAGGGGTCCTGAGAACCGTGGCTGAGTTGATTTGGAGATAATTCCAGGGACCCAACAAGACACATGATCGCAGTGTACTTCCTCCGCTCGCAACGTCTGCCCTCACGGCCTTTCCCTCTGTCGTCCTGGCTGCTTCATCCCTGCCAGCCAGTCACGTCCCGTGGACCCCTCACTCTGTCCCACATACAGACCTTCCTGTCCCCTCCCTCATCGACACAAGGCTCTCTGCCTTCTCACGCTGCCCTTCCTGTCCTCGTTTCTTTTGTTGGTTCTGCTTATTTTCTTTCCCCTCTCTCTGTCTCCTGCCTGGTCTTTGGCTGCTTCTCTTTTCCGCCTTCACGTCCCCTTTCCTCCCCCTCAGACTGTTCCTCTCTCTTCATTTGGTCTCCGTCTCTTCCTCTTTCATGGTCTGTGTACTTTGCAGTCCCGTCATCTTCTTTTCTTTTTGCCTGTTCCGCAGCTTTGCTGTACCTCTTCCTGCTTCAAATCATCGTATCCCTGCTTCTTCTTAACTGTTAACCGCAGCACTTCCCGGATCACGATCCTTTCCTCTACTAGCAGAACTCCTCAAGGGAAGGAGTAAAAAATCCCCAACTTTAGGAATGTTTTCCAGTCCTCAGGAGACGATGCCCAGGCTGTGAACCCAAAGTCCTGGTGTCCTGTCGCTGCTCTTTGTAGCCGGTCTGGATCTGCTATAAAGCGACCCTGTACCTTGTGGCAAATCATGTACCCTCACTGAATTTCAGTTTTTCCACTGAGTTGCTGGAACAGCTGTCCCTGGAGCCCACTAGGATGGAAGTGAGTGGCTGAAGGAGGAGCTTCCAGAGGGAGGAAGCGGAAGTGGTCAAGCCCCAGGGCATCTGTGCGCCTAGCAGCAGGAACTCTGCTACATTTCATCACCGTTTCTAACCCATCTGGGCTGGGGGTGAGGGGGCTGCCGAGCCAGGCCTCCCTGCTACTCTGTACCTGTCACCTGCTGTGTGGTCGCAAACAGACACCGTACGTGAAAGGGGTCACAGCTCAGTATCACCACGAAATGCCTCTTTCTAAATTCAGCCCTTTCTGAACTTGAAGATGATAAAACTTTGAATGTAGCATTCTCTAAAGTCCTGGCGTTTGCAGTGTATGGAGTACTGGTTTTGGCAGTCGTAGAAGTAATAGAAAAGAAAAATACATTGCTTACTTTTTAAATCATAGGACTACTTGAAAAGGGGGTTAAATTTCATTAGTTTCAGCCAGATAAGGCGCTACTCCAACTCAAGATCTTGGGGACGTGGCCTTTTTCTGATACTTGACTTATTTTTCACTAGACCCCTTGCAGGGTTATGACTAATGAGTGAGCGTGATCCCTTAAAAACTGGAAGGTGGCAATTAGCACTGTTGTCTTAATACGGTAGGATACCACTCTGTTTCCTCATTGGTCACCAGAATTTTAAACTCAGTGCCATTCACAGGACAAAAGGCACAGAGCTGGCTGGACTCTGCACCGTCAGGATCGACAGGCCTCAGCCTGGGGACACCAGCACATGTCCCTCACCTGTCCGAGCCACTTAGGGCAGCTAAAAGTAAACAATCAGAGCTTCCCTGGGAGCGCTTTTCTGAAGACAATACATTTCTTTCCCCTGGTAGCACCCAGAACTGAACTGAAAATGGGAACAGTTTTCTAAACAGCCGAAGCAGCACTGCAGGATGGTATCAGTGTGCTTCCGTCTCCCACCAGGTCACGTGATTCTAACTTCACTGGGATTTTTCAATTTAACTTCCGTGGGCAGCCCACGCAGCATTTCCCTCGGCCTTATTTATAGGAAATACGTGGTGAAGGAGAGACCCGGGCTGAAATGCAGCTCTGGGTGGTCAGTCGAGTTAGATAAAGGATCCATGATCTCAGACTAAATTGTAATCCTTCTGCAGTTTGGCCAATTTGGATTGCTTTCCTGTTGTCTGAAAACTCTTTGCACAATAAACCATATTTTCTGTTTGTTATTTAAATAGAAAACAATAAACCTGTTACACTAGGGAGACAGACTGTGGCTGAGGGAAGGGGGCCCAGACCAGGGCCCAGTACTGAGGCCCCAGAAGACCCCCTCAGAGGCTACCTGCTGTCTCGTATGTGCTCAGTAACTCTGTGAGACACAGTTGAAGGGCTGGAGATAATTCATCTGCAAGAAAAGGGAAAGCACGCCATCTTCAAACTTCTTAAAAACTAAAATAGCATTTGACTTAGTTTGTGGGCCGAAATTGAATTGAAGACTAAAAGTGAGAAGGGGAAGCACTGTGGCTCAGGATTAATAACATTTGCGGAGTAGCAAGTTACTTATCACTAGAAGAGGTTAAGCAGGGACCAGAAAACTTTCTGCGATTTTAGGCAATTCAGGTCCTAGGTACTTTAGATCGGCGGTGGCAAACGTATGGCACACGTGCTATTTGTTTGCTTTTAGGACAAAAGGTGTTAATGTGTGAGTGACTTTCCTAAACTAAACCCTCCGCATGCAGGTTTAACTGCAATGTTGGCACCTGGCGATAGTATGTGGGTCTGGGGCTGCAGTTTGGACACTCGGTCCAGTATCACCACTGGAAGGTGTGCACTCGAAGGTGCGCCATCATGGCTTTAGAGTTGCCCCACCCTGCCTCCAGGGTTCTGCCGCCTGGGATGCCAGCCCTGCCGCTGACTGTCATCGGGCGCCGGTTCCTTGTCTGCAGAACAGGCTGGTAACCTCTGTGCACCTCCCTGGGTTCCTGGGGGAGTAACTCAGATCAAGTACATCAAAGCAGCGTGTAAGTTGGGAGGGTGAATTAAGTGTGTCGTGAAGATTGGAGCTGCAGCTCTGTTAGTTGTTCAGGAGCTGTCCTCGGGCCTAGCTTGCGCTCTCCGTCAGCCATACATGATTGTCCTCATTTCTCCCTGCCTGGCTTTCCTGGGAAGATGGCAGCTGGCAGAATCCACTGACAACATGAGGTGGAGGCCTCAAGAGAACCTGTCTCCTCAGCTCCTCGGCTTCAGCCTGTTCCCCATGGTTTGTTCAGGAGAAGAGAGTTAGTTCTCGGTCACACTGTGTCGTATTCTTTCTCTCATAAGGAACTGCAAGGTGCCTCGATGGCTGCCGGACTCCCAGCTGGAAACCCGGCTCTGAGGTCTCCCGTAGTGCCACCTCCGCTGGCCAGAGGCTCCTGTGTTAGCCGGGCACAGGGCAGCTGCTCCTCCTGCTGCTGCGGCACCCCAAAGCCCCTCCACCTCCATTGTACAGACCTTATTTTCCTGAAAATAAAAGACAGCACTCTTGCAAGGCTTACCGTGTTTCAGTATAGGTTATTTTCTTCTTTTGAGACAGGGTCTTGTTATATAGTCCAGGTTGGCTTTGAGGTCCTCCTGCCTCAGCCCCCAGGTGCTGGGATGATAGAGTATGCCACATACCTGCCTTCGTTTTTCCTGAAATGGTTCATAGGAAGCAGCAAAAAGGGATGTGTTGGTCTCTTCAGCTCCAAAATGGGGGGATCAAAATGCACTCACTCCAGTACCCCGGAATGAAAGGGTTCAGCAGCACCACCGCCCCTCCTGTGTCGGGCGTGCAGCATGGTTGTAATTGGTAGGGAGGAGACACACAAAAGCACCCTGTGAAGTCAGGCAGACTGTGTGCAGCCACAGTGCTGAATCCCCTCTTCTTTTTCTTCCCACAGCCTCTAGAGCTCCTCTGCAGACCTCCTCTCGAATTCTGTGCAGGGTCCAGGCCCCTTTGGCGCCAGTCCGCACACCTGAACTCTAGGGCCCTCCGGGCTGTCCTGCCTGCGCGGCCAGGGCGGCTTGCTTGCTTGTTCACGAGATGCCCACTTGCATGGCCACCCTCGTGTCACCGTGAGGATTCGGGGTCAAGGCAGGAGTGGACACCAGGTGCTCTCATGAGCTGCTTCTTGAAATGTGTTCAACGTGACGGGGCCCATGTGCTCCTTCGCTGAGAACCTGTGTGGCCTCCCAGAGCCTCAGCGGCGGTGGACTGTGAGCCTCACTCCCCTCACAGGGCTGTTGTGGGGATCCAACGTGCTGAAAGCACCTAGACCTGGCGTGCACCTGCAATGCACTCAATAAATCACTCTCTCCTAACTGTGTTGTTTCTCTGAATTGTCCGAAGCCGCCAAGGGCGTCAGCTGCCCACAGCGCTTCCCTGGCGGTTCATTTTTACTCTTCTATTGAGGTTCAATTTACAGAAGCAAACATTTAAAAACCTAGTTTTCCTTTAGACTTTTAAGTTCAACGTAAACATCTATTGCTCTCCTTGTGAACTTACATTAGGAAATAGTTTTTACAAGGATTTTTTACAAATTCTGTTAGGTTTCCATAAACATTTAAAAGTGGATCTATAAAGTTAATATAGTCTCTTTTTCCCCCTAAATACATCAACCTATATTCTGATTCCTGCTGTGCGACACTTATTCCTACAGTAGTGACTAAAATGGTCACGACGGTTTCTTTCACTCATGAATATGGATCCGGCTGGGCTCTGTGCAGTGGTCCCCACTTAGGGCCTCTCATGCTGTTGCTGCCAGCCCTGGCTGGGGCAGGAAAGATCTCAGAGCCTCTTTACTCCCCTGTCTGGGGGCCGAGGGGAGGAACCGCTGAGGAAGTTTTCTCCACCTCCCCTTCACCCCCATCTCAATAGCTCAGCCATTTTTTGTATAGTAAATACTCTTATGTATGAATATACCACGCACTTCCTTTATCCAGTCTACTGCTGGTGGACATTTGAGTGTTTTCGAGCTTGGGACCATCACAGATCGTATTGGTGTGACATCCTTGTATGTGTATGTGTGCGTGGTACACATACAAGTGCACAGTCCTTGAGTATGTGCCTGGGTGTGACATTCCTTTGACACTGCGTTATGTAGATGCTGGACTACAGGAAACACAGCCGAGCAATGTTCCTAAGACACTGTTCCAAGTCGCACTCCCATCCACACGGTGCAAGGCCTCCAGCCGTTAGTTACCTCCTCCAACAACTGTCATTGTCATTTCTCCCCCTTTAGCCATTTGGGCATAATTAGCAGAATATCATTGTGTTTTTAATTTTCACTTCCTTGATGAATAGTGTGACTGAGCACCTTTCTTTCCTTCCATTTTGATCACTGTTGTTGAATGGATACCTTCTATTGAAAAGTATCTATTTTAGTCTATTTATATCTATTTTGAAGTAAGGGTCAAGATTTCTTATTTTCCCCGTGGATTCAAGTGACTGAGCCATACAATATGTATTAAGATGACTGTTCTACTCCCACTAGTGTTCAGTGTCCCCTTTGGCAGAAGTCAAATGTTGCTATCTCTGCAGGTCTGTTTTGGATCTTTTATTCTGTACTATTTGTCTATTTTTCTGTCCTCTGACAGTATGTGCTTCTAATTATTGTAGCTTTTCAATGGATTCTAATATCTTATACGTTTTTCTTCTTCAAGGCTTGTTTATTCTTGCTGTTTCCCTTTGTATTTCCATATAAATTTTAGAATCAACTTGTCAGTTTTGACCAAAATAATAAACCTACTAAGATTTTTTTTCCCCTGTACTAGGAGTTGGGCTCAGGGCATTTGCACTGACCTACAACCTTAGCTCTATCTGTATTTTTTATTTTCGTAGCAGCCTCACTACATTAAATTTCCCTGAGCTGGACTTGAACTTGCGATCCTCCTGCTTCTGCCTCCCAGAGTGCTGGGACAACAGCTGTGGATCACCCTGCGCTGCTTGGAGGAATTTGTAGTAGAACTGTATTTGCACTGTCTCAAGTTGGTAGAGAACTGATATCTTTTAATACTGATTTTTCCATCTATGAACATGGGTTTAGTACTACATTTTCTTTTGCTCTTCTTTATTTTGTCTCAATTACATATCACGCAGAGTTTTAAAAATATATATATTTCCAGTTATTTGATGAGTTTGACATGATTATAGATGCTGTCATTTAAATCTTTACTTGCTAATTTTTTATTCCTGCTATGTATAATACAGTTGATTTTTGGACCTTTAACTTCAATTCAGTGACCTTGATAAAAGCTCTTATCCAATTCTAATCATTAATCCATTGATATTTCTTCCTTTCAACCTCTACCTTCCTCTTTTTTTCTTTCTTCTTCTTGCCTTTCTGTTTCACTTGGCAACACCTGTAAGAATCATTTATTGTCTATATTTCAAGGATAGAAAAATGGGTCAGAGCATTCTGTTCCAGACACGCACCATTGCCTCATTTGTTCTGGTAGACACTTGAGTGTTTGAATACTTTTTAAAATTGATGTTTTACTGAATATTTATGTATTCACTTATTAGCATATGTGTATATAAGTCCATCTGTAGATTATATTCATAGAACAAGATCTTTTGAGTCAGCATATGTGAATTTTACATTTTGGGAAACATTGCAAAAAAGGTCTTTCTGTCAGTCTGTGAAATGCCTATTTCTCGGTGTTCTTGTGGTAGTGTTGCCTGTTTGACTTTCTGACCTTTCCAATTGGAAACTGGTAGCTTTTTGCTCTGAGAATCTACATCTTCTAACCAAGAGTGATGTTTGGATTTTTTCTTATATTTGCAGCTATTTATATTGTTTTTTCTTGGAAAATTTTCTTTTGGCTATTGAGCTTTTTGTCATATGTTTATAGGAGCTATTAATATATGAAGAAAATAAACATTTTTCCATGTAATAAATTGCAAAATACTTACATTGTAAAAAAACCCCTCATATTTCTAGAATAAAGCCAATTTATTCCTGGAATAAAGCCAGTTTGACGTTGATGTAATTTCTTTTTATGTGTTTCTGGACTTTGTTTGAACATACTTAGGATTTCTGCGCCTATGTATATTCTAATAATATAATTGTTGTCTTGAGTATCAAGGACATCTTGGCTTTGTAAAATGAGTCTGTCGGCCCATCTGTCTCTCTTTCTCTCTTCCTCCCACTTTTTCTTATGATGTTTGAATCCCACCGCACTTGCCTTACCCTCTGCTCACTCCACCTCATTCTTCCCCTCTGATCTTGGCCCAAACCTGGAGTCTTCTCATTGGTTCTGTCTTCAAGACGTCCTGAATTCAACACACCCTTCCCCCCTGCCTCCACCAGTCCCAAGCCAGCACTGCTTTCTGTCTGGGTCAACTGTGACAGACCTGCGACTGGACACCTGCTTTCTCCTGTCCCATGTCCCTATTCAGTTCTACATACAGCAAGAGCTCATCTCGACTTGCAGGAGCCTGAATGTTTTTACCATAAAGAAAATAAATAAACGAGCATGTATAAGATCCCATCACTCCGTAGCTTAGAATTTCAAGTGATTTCCTGTTACGCTTAGAATGAAACCTCAGCTTCCTCCCATGTGATATTAGTCAAGGTTGACTCACTGAACAGCCCCAAGGCTTATGTCTGCTTTTACTCAAAGTCCTCTGTGAGTCTGTGTGACTCGCGGGAGCAGCTGTGACTCAGTGGTTGAGCCAAACTTAATGTTGGGCATGGTCATAGGAAAGAGGAAGCAGCCCACATCCCGGAGTCAGCACTTGTCTTCTGAGGCCCGGAAGTCACCAGAGTCCCCTCTGCCCACAGACCGTTACCAAGAACTGGTCACACAGGTTCACATAATCAGCCTCAGCTCTGTTGGTGAAAGGGTGACAGATGTGGGGACGCGGGTGTTACCAGATGACCACTGCAGTTCCGGCCACGGAGCACAGGCCCTGCCTGCCCGTTCTGGAAGCCACACCTCACGTTGCTTTTTCTCACGTTGCAGTTGCTCTCACCTTCTCGCTCTTTCCAAGGAATGTCTGTCCCTTTTGTGCCTGCACTTGTGTGTATTTTTGCTCAGGCCTTTTCCAGCTGGCTTCTTCTCATCCACTGCCCAACTCAGAGCCCAGCTGAGATCCATCTCATCAAGTCGACAGACACTCTGTCCTTGAGGTTCAGAGGTCTATTTCCTCCTTCTCCTCTTTTTAGGATCCCCATTGATGCACTCGGTAGCACTTAGATGTCCCACATGGCTTGTAGGCAACTTTCTCTTTTCTTTAGAAATCATGTCGTATATTTATTCCATCTCTCCCAGGCTCATTTTATGGTAGAAGGTTCTGGTCCGTCTGAATGATTCAGCGGCTCTCCCATCCACCCCGCAGGGCTGTTGTATAGAGTAAGTGAAGGAATGATAAACAAGAGCACATTTTACATTGTAAACTGAGTCTCCTCCTTACCTGCATCCGGTACCCTCCCTGACCCACGGACCACCAAGGTAGGACCGTTGTCCCGCCTGTGCTATTGAGCAGGGTTTCCGCAGGATGAACGGATCAGACCCTGTGTAGTAGACGCTGTGTTTTCATTACCCAATGATATGACTAAGGCAAAGGATATTTGGACTTAAATATGATTTTTAAGATAAATTTTTCCATGTTAAAAATTAAACATATGTCTATACATATTTGAAAAAAATATCACATGTAAAATGGTGTGGTCAAAAAATGGTGAATGTTTCTTTTAAAAACTTAAATTTATTACAGTAAAAGACACATTACCTAAGCTCCCCTCATAATATTTCTCCTCACTCTGAACATATTTAATACACAGTGGCTGTGTATTATCCCATTGTTTTTGCTCCTTTATGGAAGTCATTTTCCATGTCTTTAGATGTTCTGTCATAGCTAGCTCCATTCCTGAATTGATTCAAAACATCTACATTTTGATATGGTTTAGATCTAAAACGTCCCCCTCTGGTGTGGCACTTGGTGGAAAGAGGCGGGTCACTGGAGATGTGAATTGGCGGGTCACTGTGCCCTCATTCGCAGCTTCTCCTTTCTATTCTGTTTCCCTCCTGCCGTGTGGTGGACAGATTTCCACCACTCCACACCTCCCTGGGCCCTTTCTGCCTTGAGCTGGCTAAGCCTGGAATGAACCCACTAAAACTGTCCTCCAACATACACTTCTCCTTCATGAAACAGCAGGTGTCAGGTATTACATTTCTGCAACGATTAAGTGAATAATACCCAAGAACGGTACTGGACGTAGGGCTGTTGGTTTGACTGTACCTGACTATGGAGTGTTAAAGCCTTTAGAATTTGCATGAGAAGCTTGGAAAGGTTTGGAGTTGTCAGCTGGAGAAGCTCTAGCATATTGCCAGGTGGGCTGGTTGAGTGAGACTGGACGGAGCTGGAAGCAGGGAATGGTGATAGGAACAGAGGAAGTAAAGGCCACACTCAGAGGTTCATGCTGGGAACAGGGCTCCACTGGCAGCTGGACTGGGGGCCGTTCGGTGCTGGATTTTCGGACATGCAGGATACTGGAGTTATGGGATTTTGGTGGCTCCCACCAAGCTTACAGAAGGAGGCCTTGAAGGCCAGGACAGTTGTGTGACAGGGTCACATCCCTGCCATGTTCCTCTCACAAGGTCATATGTGAAGCTCAGAGAATGAAACCGATGGTATGGTGGAGACCTCAGGCTGTTGGATATGCCGGGAGCATGGAAGGTCTGCTGAGCAGAGCTGAGCCGAGTCAGAAGAGAGAGGCGCCCTGGCAGCCGGCTGAGGAAAGCACGACAGGTGTGGCCGAGCCCCACCCGAGTGACAGTCCTGCGGAGGACGTCACTTAACTGTTGCTGGGATCAGGAAAGATTCACAAGCAGCTGACTGTACTGTGCCACTGGTGACAGAAGCCACTCGGGGGAGAACAGCTCTGAGTGACAGCTAGGGAATCTCTGCTCTGATCCAAAGGTAGGAAACAGGAAGTGAGAAGCAAATGGGACAGTTGAAGCAGTGCTCACCGACAGGGTTTTGGGCAGAGCGTGGCTGCTCCTTAAATATTCATGTTCTGATGGACTTGAGCAGCAAGACCAAGCAGGCTTGTGAGAAGCCCAGGCTCAGGCCCAGGTGACGGTAACGGAGCATCTGAGGATCCTGGGAGAGTTGAGGGGAGTGTCTCCTCACTTGGAGCTCCACACTTGTCTCTGTCACACAAATCTCAAGACTGGAGAAGTGTGAGCAGTGCCGGTGGACTCTCACTTCCGGTGTCACAGAGTGTACACTTAGATACTGACCTGAGACCACGAGACTCCATTTCCCTCTCGGTCATTCCTCTGACATGATCCTTCCCAAAAGTGGCCTCCTCTACACAGCACAGTTGCCAGTTGTCACATGTTTGCTTTGCTTCGTTTGGACACACTCAGTACACAAACCAGCCTGCCCCAGCCTGGAAACGGAACCTTTGCCCGAGGCCTGCAGCTGCTCTGCTATCCTCAGACCCCTGAAACCCTATCCATCATGCCCAGCTAGCACCAAAGTCCTCCCTCCCCACGTTCTCCTGCCACCCTAACCCCAGCCCACCCCACCCCACCCCTCACTAGTTACTGGCTCCCCACAGAGCCTCCCCGAATTCCTCCCCCTAGAGGCTGGCAGTCGCCTTCCATGTCACTGTTGTTGCCTCAGCCCTCACACGGTGTCATGTTCGACATTTACTTGGTTATTCTTCACCGTCTATTTCCCTCAGCTGCTGGGAGGCTTGCGAGGCATGACCCACAGCCCCTTGTGAGCTGGGGAAAGTTAACACTTGGGATTTTAGAGTCGTCTAGTTGTACTTTCCAGTTTTCCTTTGCCTCTCTACCTAGTCACACCAAGACTTTTTCTGTTTGACTCTTGGGTTCCCGAGGAAGGCGTTTCTGTGTGATTTCTCCAGCCTGGCAACTGCTCGGATGTGATGCCCCCATCTCTTGCCCACAGAGTTTCCTCCCTCAAGTACCCAGAGGAACCTGTCAACTATCCTTCCCGTATTCTCTAGGGTTCTCTTTCCCCTGAATTTAATGTCTTGCAATTCTTCTTTATCTACTATTTTTCTTATTTTTCCTCTCTTCCCCTTTTCTCCTTAATTATTTTAACCTATCTTTCTTTCAGCATAAAAATAAATGTGCCTTTAAAGCCTTCATGGTTATATCGTGCTACTTTGTTTAGCCTAGTAAGTCCCACTTTAAAGCTATTGAATATATGCTTGGAGTGTGTGGGCACAGGATCCCAGGGGTCCTCAGGCCCAACTAGAGCAGCCCCTGTGCTTGGGCTCCTAACACCAGAGCCACCATTAGCCCCAGGACCCTGAAAGGCCTAAGGCATCCTCCTCTTTTCCTCCATGGTCAACACGGATTGATTGCCTCCTTTCTTGCTTTCAGTATCATACGTCTGCGTTTACCCCTGTAATCACCTCTGCTGTAATTACTCATGGAGAGCTATGATCTCCATGTGGCTGTGTATTAGAGTATAACACAAAAGAGTCATGAGAGTCGATCATCGTTGAAGCTGGCTGATGCATATATGGGAATTCATCTTACTGTTGTTCATTCAACTTCAAAAATAAAAATCCAAACTTGTCTCAAGAGGCTGTTGGGTGAACACAGTGATTTTCCATCAGCCCATCTGAATCTGTGCCTATGTCTCTAATAGCCCTGTGCACTGTAAGCAGCCAATAATCACAGTTATTATTACAGAGATCGCCGTCAGAGCAGTGCCCAGCACACAGGCATGCAGCAAAGTTGGCTGAACGAGTAGGCACTCTGCCTTTGTGATAGCTTGCTTCCAGTCTTAGCTATTGCTGTGCCCTCTCCAGATAAGAAATATGGCAGAAGGCGAGTTCTACATTGAATGCTGAGTTGAGATTCAAAGAAAGTTTCCTCCTGAGGAAGGAAAGATTGAATGTTAAGTCCCAGCCAGCAAGGCAGAGTGAACACTGGGGAAGTTTTGAAGTTGAGAGGGCTGATGATGACAGGGGAGAGGGACATTTTAAGTGAGTCAGTCTGACCCAGCTTTACCAAGTGAGGTCACCTTCAGGCCGCCCTTCCCAGGACAGCTTCTTCGATCTCCCCCCACCTCTGCTCCGCTTGCACCCGGGGAACTTATCTGACTACTGACTCAGGCCTGGATAGAGGTTAGAGGTGCAAAGTTTGGAGGCAGCAGCAGCAGAGAAACACTGTCTCTTGCTGATCTCCAAAAGGTTACCAAACTTCACACTCATAGTCATCAACATCCACTACAAGTTCCGTGTAGCTTGGAAGTGCAGAATAAAGGAAAAGCTATCTGTGCTTCTGTCTAGAAACTAGGCCTTTGGATGGTTCCCTCAGAATTTCTGGGCCCCAGTTTCCTCTGTGATTCTCCAGCAGTAGTGATAGTGGATCAGCTCAGGTAGGGCTAAAAGTTTCTTTGAGGAGACAATAAGAAAGAAATCAAGAAAAAAAACAAAAAGGTCCAATAATTTTCTGAGTTCTAGGTTCAAAATTCAAAGAAGACTTTCTTATAAGATAACAGGTAAATCCAGTGACATTCTGGAGCCGGAGAATAAGTTAAAGTCGTGTAGGGGCCGGGGATTTAGCTCAGTGGCACTGCAGGCAGAAACCGAGGGCGGTTGGTGGAAATGACTTTTTTTATTTTTAGCACTGTGATGTTCTGAACCAAAGATGGCTCAAGCTTCAGGCCCGAGGATTGGGTGGTGGTGTCTACCACAGGGGGAGGGGCAGCTTAGCAGAGGTGTTGATGTGTGGGCCACTAAGAGGACTCAGAAAGCAAGCAGTAGGAGTTTCACCTACAAGGAATGAAAACTGAGCTCAGAGGATTTCAAGGCCTTCAGAGGAGCATGAAAATATTTTCGACAACTCCATACTCTCCTCAGATCAAAGAAGCCTGGGGTCTTCCGGGGTAGGGGTCATCATGCGGTGAGGGTCATTCTGGGATTTTCCCAAGGTCAGAGTTGCATTTGAGGGTAGGGACAACAGCATGCATCTCTTTCATGTAGTCAGGCTTGATTGGACATGGTGGTGTACACCTGTAATCCCAGCACTTGGGAGGCTGAGGCAGGAGGATGGCCTCAAGTTCAAGTCCAGGGCAAGTTCCATAGTAAGTTCAAGGTCAATCTGAACTACAAAGTGAGACCCTATCTCAAAGCCAAAAACAAAACAAAGCAAAACAAAACCAAAAAACAAAACAGGAAGAGAAAGAAAGTCAGGCTTGAAATAGCCAAGCTCAGTAGCCCATGCCTATAATCCCAGCTCCTCAGAAGGTTAAGAATTGAAGGTGGCTCGTTCAAGGTCAGCCTGGGAAACATGGTAAAACCTCATCTCAAGAAAAAGCAATAGTTC
>PVIR01037000.1:0-15468 GCA_004026965.1 Petromus typicus | reverse complement strand
CGGCTGCGGGGCCCGCCAGCTGCTCCCTCCGCGCCCCTGATCAATGCGGACAAATTGAACGTAATTGCTTCAATTGATCGCAGAGCGGCCGCCTGACCTCCGCCTCCGGGGGCTGCACATCTTTATGCAATTTGTCATCCGGTCCGAGCCGGCCGGGGCCGCCCGCACCAGCGGGAACCGGGACCCAGGAGCGCGGGCTGGTGCGTGTGCGTGCGTGTGCCAGCCTGTGCCAGTGTGTGCCAGCGTGCCAGCCGGGCAGGGCCTGGGTCCCGGGGGACTCGGACAACGGCAGAATGATTCGACCCGGCGCCGCCAGCGCTGCCAGGCTGGGCGCGGGCCGGCTGCTCCAGCGCCCCGGGAGGCTGAGGCAGGAGGGTGTCTTTCACCTCGAGGCCGGTCTGCGCTGCGAGCGAGACTTGCTCTCAAAGCAAACAGACAGACAAACACGACCCAAAGCCAGGAAGTGGGCGGAGCCACGCACAAGCCGCTGCGGTGCCCAGCCCGGCCTGTGCCCGCGCCGGCCGAGACTGCGGGCACGCGAGGTGGCGCCCGGCCGGGCCTGGGCTGAGCGCGGGCCGCCGCCCGGGGCGGAGGGGGTGAAGCGGAGGCCGGAGTCCCCGCCTGGCAGCGCCGCCCCCGCCGCCGCCCGCGATGCCAGGGCGCAGCCTTGCCCAGCTGAGCGACTCCGAGACGGACGCGAGGCGGCTTCTCGGCGCTCGGTGCCCGGAGCTCCGCGACGCCCGCGGGGAGGCTGCCAGGGGGCACACGGTGGGGGCGGCCGAGGGCCCGGGTGGCACCTGGCGGGGGACAGCTCGTCGGCCCAGGCCGCAGCTGTTGGCACCCGGAGCCCGACACCCGCGGGACCCACGGTCACGGGAGGAACGTTGAACGCGGCGCCGCCCGGGTCACGCGCCCGCTGGGGAGGCTGAGGCAGGACGGTCTCCTCGCCCGCGCCGCCGCCCGGCCTGCGCGCCTCGGTGAGCCCAGAACGTCTCCAAGCCGGGCCGCGGCCGGAGCTCGGGCTCAGGGCGCCGACCAACATCCGGAGCTGTGGGCGGGCGGGCGGGCGGACGGACGTACGGACGGGCGGACGGACGGACGGACAGCCGAGCGCGCGGCGGTCCCAGCCGGAGCCGGCCGCTCGGAGCCCGTTCTTGGGCCGCTCTGCACGCAGCGCCGAGGCCGGGCACGCGGGTGTCCTCGGCGGTTCCACGCGCTCACCTGACGCGCAGGTGCCGGCGGTCCGGGAGCCGCACGTGGCTCCCGCCGTGGCTGGCTGTCCGTCCGTCCGTCCGTCCGTCTGTCTGTCCGTCCGTCTGTCTGTCCACCCACCCGTCCGTCCATCCTCCACCCTTCCGCGCATCCACCTATCCATCCATTCGTCGGTCTGTCCGTCCGTCCACCCAGCCGTCCGCCTGTCCGCCTGTCCGTCTGTCCGTCCACCCGCTCCCCGGCCCCGTCCCTGGGGGAGGGAGGGGGGGCACGGCGCCGCTGCGCTCGGCGTCACTGCCACTGGCACCGAGACGCCCTGGCACCCGCGGGCACTGCCGCCCCGCCCCCGCCCGCGCTGCCACCCGCCCGCCCCCGTTGGCAGACGCTGAGGTAAAAACAGCCCGAGCGCACCCGGGCGGCAGGCGCGCTGGCAGGCGGCTCCGGTGCCCGAGCTCGCGGGCCGCGTCCCCGGGAGGAGGGCAGCGCTGGCACCGGCGCATTCCGGGCGGGGCGTGAGGCGCGGGGGGGCCCCGCTGCCCCCTGGGCACAGCCTCGCGGAGACGCTCCCGCCCCAGCCTTCTGGGCGCCCCCTCGCCGACCGACAGACGCCCGCGCGGGCAGCGCCCCAGGTTCTAGGCGGGACACGCGGACTTCTCCGCGCTGAGCCAACTGCGTGTGGACAGACAGACAGGCAGGCGGACAGGCGGACGGACGGACAGACGGGCGGACAGGCAGAGCGGCCGGCCTGGGAAGTCTCCCGGGGCGGGAGGCTGAGGCAGGACGGTCGCTCGGCTGTCTCCGCGCGCGTGGGGCCCGGCGCCGCCTCCTTCCGCGCGCTGAGTCCGGTCCGGGCGGCGGCGGCAGGTGCTCAGCGCCCGCGGGGTCGGCCGGGGCGCGGGGCGGGGTCGGGGCGCGGGGTCGGCCGGGGCGCGGGGCGGGGGCGGGGCGCGGGGTCGGCCGGGGCGCGGGGCGGGGGCGGGGCGCGGGGTCGGCCGGGGCGCGGGGCGGGGGCGGGGCGCCCGCAGGTGTTGACCCCTCGGCCGGCGGCTGCGCTTAACGAGGCCGCGGCCTTGAAAGCGGCGCAGGTGGGCGCGGGGCGCGCGGGGCCGTCTCCACCTGCGCGCGGTAAGCGCTGCCACATGGAGGCCGTAAAGGGGCGCTCATTAGCGGGAGAAGCGGGGTGGCCAGGAAGTCGCGCGCCGGCCGGCCGCGGGGGGCCCGGGGGTCGGGGGGGCCCGGGGGTCGGGGCTGCGGGATCCAGGGGCACGGGGCCCCGTCGCAGCCCGGGCCGCGGTTCCCTCACGTCCGCGCCACACGTGTGTTGATTGACTCTCCGAGTCGTGCCGCGAACGTGGGAGGCTGAGGCAGGAGGCCGCACGCTCCAACCCGGCCTGCGCCACTGAGCAGCCCCCCGCGTCCAAGTGGCGTGCGCACCACGGCCGCGGTCCCGTGCGTGGCGAAGAGCCCGACGCGCGTTCCAAAATCACAGGGACGCGACAGAGGCCACGCCCGGGACCTCAGGCTGCCACTCTGCGGAGGCTGTCTGTGGACTGACTCTCCGACGCCAGGCAGCGTGGAGAGCACACGTTTCTCGATTGACTTTCTGAGTGTAGGACGTCAGGTTGTGCGGAGACAAGGGCTTAGGAAGCCGTGAAGGTAAACTGAGTCCCCAGCCTGCCGCCAAGCCCAGCACCGGGTGGTGCTGAGAAGAGGGCGCAGTTCCCGGCGGGCAGAAGCCTCGGGTCCTCGGGGCCCCGCAGCGGTGCCGCCCTGGAGCAGCGCGCCCGGCAGCGGGTCCTGAGCCCGCGCGGCACCCGCCGAGCCACCCGCCGTGCCACCCGCCGTGCCACCCGCGTGGCACCGGCAGGGTGGGCGTCTTGGCCTTCTCTCCTCACAAGGCACGTGCAGCGCAGACCGCAGTGCGCTTGGCTGCCCTCGGAATACTATGCAACCCTGAAAGGGGCGCTGCCACGTCCCGCAGCGCTGCGCCCCTGGGCACGGCGCCACCCTGGGCCCTGAGGGGCGCGCGGCCTCCGGGATCCCTCGCGCCCCGCCCCCAGTGCCGCGCCCCGCCCCCCGCTCCCGGGCCTCATTTGCATGCATTTGCATACGGCGTCCTGGCGCTCTGACGGTGGGTCCTGCCCGCTGCGTGGGCAGCGGTGCCCACGGGGCCAGCGAGACGGCGCGGACGAGCGTCCCTGCCCCGCGTGCCGCCCGCCGGTCCTCCGACCTTCGCCGCGGGCCGGTGGCCGCAGCGCCCGGGAGGCCGAGGCAGGAAGGTCTCTCGACCCCCGCCACGTCGCAGCGGAGGGAGCTCGGCGCGCAGGCCCCGAGTCCGGGTGGCGGGCGGCCCGAGCGCGGCGTGTGCCAGGCGGTGCCCGCCGGCGCTGTGAGCACGACGCCCGTCTCTGTCCGGGACTCGCCCGGGCCGCGGCGGCTCCGGGGCGGTCGCGTTGTGCGCGGCTCGCAGTGTCCGCGGGGGCGGCGGCGGCTGCCGGAGGCGACGGGGGGTTTCCAGAGCCCGGGCCGAGGGGCACCGAGACGGGGGGACGGACGGACGGACGGACAGACAGACAGGCAGGGAAATGGACACGGAGAGAGACAGACGGACGGATGGACAGATGGACACATGGATGATCTATAGGTAGGGAGATGGACTGGTGGATACACAGGGAGTAGACAGACGGACGGACACAGATGAATGGACAGATACACAGAGAGGTAAATGAGTGGATCAATGGACGGACAGATACATGGGTGATGGCTGGATACATAGGTGGGGAGACGGACGGACGGACGGACGGACAGACAGACGGATGGACGGCTGCGTCCCTAAGCTGCATCCCTGGGCGGACGGACAGGCGGACAGCCCGGCGTCCTCAGGTGCCCGAGCCGACCACCGTCTCCCGGAGCTCGGAGGACGCTCCGGCCCTGGCTCTGGTTCCCGCAGGTTCCAGCTGGTTTCCGCTGGTTCCCGCTGGTTCCCGCTGGTTCCCGCTGGTTCCCGCTGGTTTCCTGGTTCTTTCTTCTTTCTCTGTCCTCGTCCCCCGGCGGGTCCGCGGGGGGCTGGGCCGCGGCGCACAAAGGGAGGAGGCCGCGCGGCCGGGCCTTTGTCCGGCTTTCGCATTCAAATCGCGGCCGCTGCTCAGGTCGCCAACCGGCCCCTCGGGCGGCTGGCAGCGGCAGCTGTGCCAGGGCCGCGATGCGCCCGCTCCCCCTGCCCCCCGGGTCCTCCCCGCTCGGGCCCCGGGACCCCGGCACCCCGGGACCCTGGGACCCCGGGACCCCGGGCAGCGGCCGCCCCGCCAGGGCCCTGGCTCTGCAAATGTTCCCGAAGCCTCCATCCCGGGGCCGCCGCCGAGGCCCCGCAGCCGCCGCCCCTGAGCTGCCGTCGCGTCACGGGCCAAGCCCCGGCACGAACCCCAAGCCCCCGGCAGCGCGGCCTAGACGGAAATTTGTGCGGCTGCCGGGAAGGCTGAGGCAGGAGGGTCTCCGGCCCGAGTGCGGCCTGCGCACCGGCCAGGCGCCGCCCGAGCCCAGCCGCCCGGGTCCCCGCCGCGTGCCCCGCCGCGTGCGTCCGCGCCCCGCGTGCCCTTCTCCCGCGAACCTCGTCCTGGGCCCGGGCCGCCCTTCAGACTCAGTTTACCCTCGCGGCTCTCTGAGAGCCTGTCTCCCACAGCGGCTCATCCTGAGCTCTGGGGTCCGAGAGTCGGTCCGCAAACACTGCGTCTGCAGCCGGCCACGCCCTGAGCCCCTGGGGTTAGGCAGTCAGTCGACAAACTCAGCTTGTGCACGAGCGCAGCCTGCGCGCTCCGGGCTCAGACAGTCAATCAGTGAACCCCCGGGTGGAGCCAGGGTGTCCGCCCCCCGTGTTTTCCACGCGGTGCGGGGAGCCCGGCCCGGCCCCGCCCGCCGCCCCCGGGACGCCCGGCCCCCCGCGCCCTCGCGTGCCGCCCGCGGTAACCGCCAGGCCTGGGCGCCTCGGGGGCCGCGGCTGTGGGCGGCGATGAGTGCCAGCCCGGATCGCCTGGCACGCGGCGCCGGCGGGCGCGGGCGAGACCAGACGGGCGTCTGCGGCCGACAGCGCGGGCCCCGTGGGCAGCAGGGCGGGCTGGGTGGCCACGGCCACGGGGTGCGAGGCGGGCGGCCGGGCCGTGCCACCCGTGCCAGGCGGGGACCGTCCGGGCCGCTCCCCCAAGCTGCCCGGCAGCGGCCCGTGCCCGCCTGTGCGTCTGGGCTCGGGTCCAGGCCCTGAGCGGGGGAGGAGGGTCCGCACCCCGACGTCGGCTCCGGCAGGGTGAGGGGCTCAGGCCGGAAGTGGGCCGGAGACCCTCCTGCCTCAGCCTCCCAGCGCTGGCCGGCCGACAGGTGTGCAGCGCGGGGCCCCCGAGGCTCCCCGCCTGCCCGGGCGTTGTTTCCCGCACGCGCACGGACGTCGGCGGCGTGGGGGGCGGCGCGCTCGGGCCCGGTGCCTCCCGCGGCTCGGGGGGTTGGGGGGCCCCCACCGCGCCCCGCGGGTGTCGGCCCGAGACCGGGCGGGGCGGCTGGAGGCGGCGGCCCGGGAGACGGAGGCTAATTACTTAATCCCTCGCATTTGCAAATCGCATTATCGGAAGAGAAATTACTCGGCTGATCGAATTACAGATATTTATCTGCTAATCGCCCTGATTAACTGGCGATGTTAATCCGTCATTTCGAAGGGTTTAATATTAATGGCATCAATCTCTCCGGGCCGCAGACGGTGCGCGGAGCTCGGCGCGGGGTCTATTGAAAGTCCCGCGGGGCCCCGACTTCGCCGGCCGCCCGACCAGCGTGTTCGTCGATCGACTGCGCGATGGTAAACCGGGCGGCAGCACGGCGGGGTCGCTGCGGGGTGAGGGCGACGCCACCCCCCCCGGCGCCCCCACTTCCTGGACTTCGCCCCTTCGAGTCCACGCTGCGGCCCCCAACCTCCACCCTCCCCGTCAGGCATTGCGCATCTTCTCGGGAAAAGTGCTGGGAATTCCAGTCGACCCGACTTTGTTTTAGGAAACGATGCGATTTCTGAAATTCTGTCAAGACCTTAAAAATGGCAGAGCCCCAGGAAAGGAAGCGGGGCCGGGCGTGGCGGCTCACGCCTGTCGTTCCAGCCCGCGGGAGGCTGAGGCAGGAGAGTCGCGGTGAGCTCGAGGCTCGCCTGGGCTGCGCACTGAGTTCCGGCACGGCCAGGCGGTGCGACAGAGCGACACCCTGTCTCCCAAAAGTGAGGCCAAAGGAAAGGAGAAAGAGAGAAGGAAAGAAAGAAAGAAAGAAAGACCAGCGGGGACACAGGCGCGCGCGGAGGGACAAAGTTTGGCCCACTGGAGCCGCCGTACGCAGTTCCCGCCACCAGGGCTCGGGGCCACCTGGGAGCGGAACAGAAGGAAGAAACAGGAAGAGCCTGGGTGCCGGCCACGCCCCGTGACGTCACTTCCGCTGACCCGCCCCGACCTGGTAGAGGGCCCGCCCCTGCCACGGAGGGTGGGGGCGACCCGGGAGGGACGGGGTGGGAGAGTGGCGTCCGCTGAAGGCAGAGCCACAGCCTGCCGTTCCGATCCTCCTGGGGGGCCGAGGCAGGAAGATCTCCAGTCGCAGGAAGAAGCAGAGGCCTTGGGTACCCGCGCCCAGGCCCCGGCCCAGGCTGGCCTGGACTTCACGGTGGGAGGAGACCCTCCTGCCTCGGCCTCCCCGCGCGGGATGACGGATGCGCCTGCCCGGCCAGGGTGGCTTCTCTGACCCCGAGACAGGAAGACAAGCTGAGGGTCGGCGCGGACGGCGGCGGAAAGGGCCCGGAGCACCCACCCGGGGCTGCGCGCTGGGGCGGGAGCCGGCGCGGAGCATCGGAGGCCGAGGCAGGACGACCTCTGGAAGATGGACTCACGTCGCCGCGACCCTGTGCGCTGTGCGGATCGCGACGAAGGCCGAGGAGGCTCGCGTCGCCGCTGTCGGCGCCCACGGCAAACAGGCGCCCTGGGATACGGGGGAACGTGCAGCCGCTCGCTGGCCCCGCCGGGTTGTTGAATGACTGCTTGACCTCGGGCTGGGCAGCGGAGGCGGGGCGGGGCGGCGGGCGCGGACGGGCCTGGACCCGACAGAAGCGGTGGGCGCTCGCGGCGGCCCGAGCTGCTCACCTCCAAATGCTGGATGGATTTCAGCTGGTGTGCGGTTCGCTGTTTTTGGCGGTGGAGGCTGCGTCCGCGGTTGGGCGGTTTGCGGCGGTTGCTGCTCTGACACGAGGCCGCTGTGGAATCCGCCGGCAGCCGCGGTTCGGATGAGGCGCGGGCGAGAAACGGCCCAGGTGTCCGCGGCTGCACAAACCGCGCTTCGGCCCTGGCGTGGGACAGTTCACAGCCGCGGGCAGTGGACGGCGCCGCGCGCTCAGCACCGGCGAACGGCGGAAGCAGCACGGGGCTCGGTCAGTGGGCACCACGCGGGGCGCACTATGCAGCCCCGAAGAGGAGCTGGCACTGGCTGGCGTGTGGCGGGACCTGCAGGGCACGGGCTCGTGCAGGCGTCTGGACACAGAAGCGCACAGGCGGCGGGCTGCTCTGCTGGACTCCCGGGAACCCTCCCGCCTCAGCCTCCCGGGAACCCTCCCGCCTCAGCCTCCTGGGAACCCTCCTGCCTCAGCCTCCCGGGAACCCTCCCGCCTCAGCCTCCCGGGAACCCTCCCGCCTCAGCCTCCCGAGTGTCGGGGTGACGGCGCGGCGCGTGGGTCCGGCGGCTGGTGGGCGCGAGTCTGCTCGCCCGGCTGGGCGGGGCGCGGCCAGTGGGCACCCGGCTTGGCGGCCCGTGCGTGCCAGGCCGGAGGACGCGGGCGCGCGGCCCTCGCGCTTGGCCCGTTTCCATCACCGCGGCGCGCAGGGGCACCGGGCGGGGGGAAAAGGCAACAGAAAGCAATTCCTATTTTCTTGTAATCCTGGCTCTAAGCAAATTTAATGGCCCCGTTACTGGCGAGTGAAATTACATCCTTATGAGACGAATTACAAAGTGCCTTTGTGCGCGGCGTTTTCCAATAATGGGAGCGCGGCCGGGCCGCGCCGGGCCATCTGTTGTGTGTTAGCGCGTTGCCGGAGCGCGGCCGGCGCTCGGGCCGAGGGCGGCTTTCATTAAGCGCCTCGGCCGGGGGGGCCGTTTTTACATTCAAGCCAAAATCCATAACTTGAATGGCGAAGGGGAAAGAGAAAAAAATCAATTCGAGAGGAGACGAGGGGCTCGCGGGGCCGGGGGCGCGGCCCGCACGCGGGTTGGGGAGCGACGCCCAGGCCGGGGCCCCGGAGGACGGGCGTGCGAGGCGGCGGCGGCTGGCACCGCGCGGCCCTGGCTCAGCCCGGCCCTGGCACAGCACGGCCATGGCACAGCACGGCCCTGGCACCGCGCGGCCC
This sequence comes from Petromus typicus, assembly GCA_004026965.1. Lineage (NCBI taxonomy): Eukaryota > Metazoa > Chordata > Mammalia > Rodentia > Petromuridae > Petromus > Petromus typicus. The sequence continues at coordinate 6,853 of PVIR01037000.1, read as the reverse complement.
GCGCCGGCGAGGGCACGCGCGCCTGTCTCCCCCGCGCTCGGAGGCTGAGGCAGGAGGGTCGCTGTGCGTTGGCGCCGGGCGGGGCGGCGCGCTGAGCTCGGGGCCATCTGACCGACAGGCCCGCGCGTGGGCTCCGGGCGCAAAGAAAAGAACAAACACAAAAGAAGAAAAGGAGAAGAAACGCCAAGCCCCTCCCCAGGGTCCGGCCCGGGGAGCAGAGTCGGGGCGGCTCGGGCTTCCGCCGCACGGACCCCCGGAGAGCGCCGGGAGGCGGGGCCGGCGCAGGAAGTGACGTGAGGGCGGGGCATAGCGGGCAGACGTGCCGTCGCTCAGGCGGGGCCTCTGGGAGGAGGAGATGTAACGGGGTGGAGCCTAGTGGGAGAAACTGAGGTCATCGGGGCGGGGCCCAGCGGGAGGAAGTGACGTAATGGGGCGGAGCCTAGCGGGTAGACGTGGCGTCGCTCAGGCTGGGCCAGTGGGAGCAAGTGACGTAATGGGGCGGAGCCTACGCCTACGAGAGGTCATTAGGGCGGGGCCTAGAGGCATTAGTGGCATCATTAGGGCGGGGTCTAGGGTAGAAGTTAGGTTATTGGGTGGGTCCTAATGTCACGCATGAGGTCATTGGGGCGGGGCCTACAGGCGCAGTGACGTCACTAGGGCGGGGTTGGTGCGCAGCGAGGGGCGGGGGCAAGAGAGATGACGTTTCGCGTGACTTTTCGCACCCGCTCCGTGTTCGCGCTCGCGCTGTTCAGGCTTCTCCGTACGCATGGCATCGGGGCCTGAGGAGACAGACTGCCCGGGCCCGGTTGGCAGCGCACCGGGTGCCCGTCCGCCCTCCGCTGACCCAGAGGCTCCGGCAGCTGGTGGGTCCGAAGAGCTGGACGCCGAGGGACGAGGCTGAAGGACGCGGCACGAAGCCAAGAGGGAGGTGGCGCCCGGGAGCTGAGGCGGCCGGAGCCCGGCGCCCCGCGCGGTGGCCGGCGGTGTGCGGCGGAGGCGCTGCTGCGGGCGCCCGGCCTGCAAGTACCACCAGCCTTCCTCCTCCTTCCTGTCTCCGCCCCCCGGAGACTGCAGCCCATTGGCTGGAGCCCCGTCGGCGGGGCGGGTCTCCCCTCTCCATTTGCTGGCGCCCACGCCAATCACAGCGGGCCCAGGCCGGCGGCCGGAGGCGGGCAGAGCGGGCGCGGGCACCGCAGGTGGCAGGCGGTTGCGAGAGCGTGTGCGCTGCGCCCGTCGTCCCCGCACTCGGGAGGCTGAGGCAGTGCCCGCTAATGGCGCCGTGACGGGTCCCGGACGCGACCGGTTCATGAAATTACGGAGCGGAGACAGACGCGCGGGCCGCGGGCGCCGTCATGGGTGTCGGGGATCCCGCGCTCCCGGCGTCTCAGCCGCAAACTAATTACAGCTTCTTCCATTAAATATTCATAGATTTCAATTTATCTCTGAATTATCACCATAATCACAATAATAGATCAGGCGCATCAGCCGCAGCCGTCAAGACGCTCCATCCGCGCGGAGCGGAAGCCGGCGGTGGCGTTTGCTGACTGACTGTCGGACGGTAGGCGCTGAGCTCGGCGGGGCCGGGGCTGTCCGTCCGTCTGTCTGTCTGCGGGCCGGGGCTGTCCGTCCGTCCGTCTGTCTGTCTGCGGGGTCCACTGGGAAGGTGCGCGTGCCGCTCTGCTTGGTTGGCGGCGTGTCGCGCTTCGGCCGCTCCTTGGCACAGTGGGAATGCACAGGGGCTTTTTTTTCTTTTTTTTTTTCCTCTTAAAGAAAAATAATAGCAAATAATCCGGCTTCATTGCGACTTCCGGCCTCAGAGGAGCACGAAGGTCTCCGGTGGAAAAAGAAAGCAGCCGTGAGTGACGCCGGAGTCAGCTCACCTCAGCGTGTGTCAATAAAACTTTATCGACAAAAACAAGCGTTGGGCCGGCCTTGCGCTGAGCGTTCCCCGGCCGGTCTCGCAGCAGCTGTGGGCGAAGCGCACTGGTGAACCCCCACCTCTCGCCCACCCCGAAATGCCTCCTCAGAATCCAACTTTATTTCCATTGCTTCGTGGCGTCAGCTCGAGTGGCAGGCCTGGCTGGCGCCGACGCCTGTCGTCCCGCACCCTGGAGGCTGAGGCAGGAGGGTCTCCGGTCTGGGGGACATCGCGGCTCTCACCCCAGCACGCCGTCACGGGGCTCTGTTTTATTTCTACGCAAGTATCTCCGGGGGGCTCACAAAACCGGGGAGCACGTCCTGGGGCTCCAACCTCGAATCAAAATCCGCGTGGCAGGAGGGAGTCCGCCCGCCCGGGGCCTCATGGCGCCGAACCTCCTACGTCAGCAGCCGACGGGCCGCCGCGGGTGCGCGGGGAACGGGCGCAGAGACCGTCCTGCCTCAGCCTCCTGACTGCGCCGGCGGCGGCCTCGCGAGACACAGGCACAGAGGAGCAGCGCGCGGGCGGAAGCACAGGCTGCCCCTGGAGAGCGGCCGCCCGGGGCCGTTGCGGCCGGGCAGGAGGCAGAGGCAGGAGGGTCTCCGAGCACGGAGCGCGGCCCTTCGCCGTAGCCTTCTGCTCTGTCGCAGGGCACGGCACGCGGGACCCGCTGGCCTGGCAGCCGCCCACGCGGTGCCAACCCAGGACCGCCCAGCGCTGGGGTCGGGACAGGCGGCGGCCTCCGTGCGCCCGGGAAGCTCCGCGCCCGCCCCACAGCGCCCGGAGACCCAGCGAACCGGCTCGTCCAGCTGCCTCGCCGCAGGATACGCGCGCTCGCGCACAGGCACACACGCACACGCACACGTGCGCACACGGATGCATGCACACGCACACATATGCGCACACATACACGCACACCTACATGTGTGCACACGCGCGCGCGCACACGCGCGCAGATATGCGCAGATACACGCACACACATGTGCGCACACACGCACACATACACACGTGCAGATATGTGCACAGATACACGCACACACATGTGCGCGCACACAGACGCACACACGCACACGCACATGTGCGCACACGGATGCATGCGCACGCACACATATGCGCACACATACACGCACACCTACATGTGTGCATACACGCGCAGATATGCGCACAGATACACGCGCACACATGTGCGCACACAGATGCACACACGCGCGCGCGCACGGTGGTTTTTTTGCTCGTGCTGTGACCTTCGCCTCCTGCCCCCAGCCTGACTTTGCCGCCTGATTTCCGCCCGGAGCGCAGCGGAGCAGCTGGTGCCAGGGCCTGAAAATAGGCTGCGACCGCGGCGGGGGGCCGGGCGGTGCCAGGTCCGGGCCGGGCGACCCGCTTCGGGCGCGCCCGGGGCTCCGCGGGCGGGTAGGAGTTCGGGGCCGCTGAGACCGGGCCGCGTCCCCCGCGCGCCACCCCGACTCCGGGTCGCGTGTCGCCCTGTGCCCGGGTCGCCGCCCCAGGCCCTGCCGCTGCCAGCCCAGCGCGGGCACCGGGGGATCCGCGCTCCGCGCGCGCCCTCTGCTGGCGGCTCCGCGTCTCTGCGGCCTGGACCCCGCGGTGCCCGCTGCCAGCTGGAGCGCGCGGCGCGGGTGGGCACCGTGCGGAGAGGGCCCGGCGGCTCTGGGCGGGGCGGAGACCACGCGCTCCGGGCTGCGGTTGTGCCCGGGCGCCGGGGACCGGCCGGGCAGCGACGCAAGTCCTAGCAGCCCCGGGCGAGGGGGCTCATGCCCTCGGCCCGGCGCGCGGGAGGCTGAGGCAGGAGGGTCGCTGTGGGTTCGAGGCTGGCCTGGGCACGGCCAGCTCCGGAGCCCGCGCTGGGCTGGCAGCGCGTGGGCACCTAGTGGGCTCAGGGCCGGCCGGGACTGCGGGGAGGCCCCGCGACGCAAAAGCCAACACGCCCGGGGCCGCGCCGCCGCCCGCCTGGCACACGCTCGCCACGCGACTGTCCCGAAGCGGCTCACAGGCTGCGGGGCACGCGAGGCTGCGGCCTGGGGGTGCGGCCTGGGCAGAGTCCGGGCTCCGGGAAGCGGATGGAGGACGGACGGACCGACGGACAGGTGGGCAGGTAAGTGGGTTGACTGGCACGGTAATTGCCCAGGGTGATTGACTGACTCCTAGAGAGAAGACGGGGGCGCAGGCCGAGCCGGGCACCCCGCGTTCTGTGCGGCCCGGGCGAGCGAGGGACCCAGCCTGGCATCGCCGCGCTCGGTGCCTCCCGCTGACCCCGGCTCCGGCCGCGACCGCTGCCCGTGCCCGCGCCTATGCCGTGCCCGCCCGCCCGGTGGACGCGCCCCCGCTCCGGCCCGCCGGTCCCCGCTGCGCCCCGTGATTCCGTTCCGCGTCCGCCCGCTGCTGCCCCCGAGCCCGGTCCCGCTGCGCTGCGCAGTGCCAGCCTGGCACCGCCTTCCGGGGGCGCCGCGCGGCTCCGTGCCAGGGCGGGCCCCCCCGAGCGGGGCAGCACCGGCGGGCACGCGGGGCTCAGCTGGCAGCCCGGCGACTCGGGAGGCTGAGGCAGGAGGATGCGCGAGCTCGGCCGGGGCAAACAGGTGCGACCCTCTGTCCAAATAAAAGCTACAGAAGAGGACAGGGCGGAGCTCAGCGCGGCGGCCCGGGTGCAGACACAAGTACGGAAGGACGGACGGACGGACGGACGGACAGACGGACGGGCAGATGGACAGCAGGGAGGGAGGGAGGAGTCGGGCGTGTTCTCGCCAGCACCCCCCGCCGCCCCACCCCGGTCTCCTGCTGGTCTGTAGGGCAGAACCCAAGGCCGGGCCCAGCGGCCCCAGCCGGCCGGGGAGGCTGAGGCAGGAGAGTCCCCGAGTCCCGGGCGGGCCTGGGCTCCGCGGTGAGACGCGCTCTCCTCCGGCCGTGTGCGCAGCACGTTGGCGGCCGCGGAGCCTGAAACGGAGCCCCTGAAGCCTGAGGGAAAGCGGGGTTCGGGGAGCAGGAGGCGGGGAGGGGCCGGGGAGGCGGGGGAGGGGCGGGGCCGCGGCGGCCTCGCGAGCGCGGTGCGCGGGCGCCACCTGCCGGCGCCGCGGGGAACTGCGCCCGAGTCGGCGAGCTCGGCGGCCCCAGCGTCCCCCGCGCTGACGCCGCGCCCCGCCCCCACCCTCCCCCATCCCCCCACTCCCTCTCCCCCCGCCCTCCCCCCCACCCCAGTCTGTCAGACGCCACAGGGCTGCGCCCTGCACACCGGGTTTCCTGAGGACCCGGAGGAGGCTGAGGCAGGAGCGTCCCCAGTGCCGCGCCGGCCCTAGAGCCCGGCACGGCCCCTCGCTGCGCAGGGCAGCGCCCCATTTAATGCCGCCGGCCCCGTTGGAACTTCACATCTTAGGGTTCGCCTGAGCCCAGGCCTGCGTGTCAGCAAGCCGATCGACTCCCAGGTCTGTAAGTCAGTTTATTACCCTCAAGGACCCAGCGCATCTCGCCTGCCTTTAAGACCCCAAAAGAAGCAGGAACAGCTTATTCGTAGAACCCGCAGGGAACATCTGATTGGCAGTTTTGACCGCACGTGTGGCCGGGCCCCTGGACAAGGCCCAGAACCTTGGGGAAACTGAGGCAGCGCCGGCCAAGCCAGAGTGACGGTCCCAAGAGCCCAGCAGGCGCCCGTCCCTGCCTGCCTGTCTTCCTTTCTCCCGTGTGGGTTTTGGGACAAGCCTCGCTGACGCTGTAAAGCGCCCGGGCTCGGTGGGTGCTGGAGACCCGCCCGCCTCAGCCTCCCGCACCGTGCTGGCAAGCGCAGCCTTTGTGCTCCGTGTTCGGCTCCCATTTCCCAGCAGACTCTCCAGACCCCGCCCTCCCCCAGGACCCCGTCTCGAGAGGGGGTCACGTGGAGTCCCGGACGCTGGGGCCCCGCCCGGGCCGCCCGTGCCACCTGGTGCCCGGTGTGGGCGGGGCCGTCCGGGCGTCTGCCCCCTGCGGAAGGAGGATTCCGTCCCCGTTTCTTTCTCGTGGAAAGTCCCGCCGCCCCCCCCCCAGCCGGGGACTCACTCGGGGCTGCGGCCTGGGACTCTCCTGCCTCGGCCTCCGGGGTGGGGGCGGCTGGGACCCTCCCGCCTCGGCCTCGGGGGTGGGGGCTGCACTTGGGGGGCGGGGGGCGTCACTGCGCACGCGCAGGCCACGCGCTCGCACCCCGTCCGCAGGCGGGACGCGCGGCCTTTGTGCAGCGAGCTCCGCCCGGCGCGTTTCCTGCCGGCCCGGAAGCCGCAGGCAGGAAACCGGGGGCCCGGTACCCGCACGCCGGGCGCCGCCCCGGGATCGGAGCGGCTCAGGGGCTCCCAAGCCCAGCCCGGAGGTGCCAAGGCGCGGGTGGTACCAGTGGTCCCAGCGCCCTGGGAGGCCGAGGCGGGAGGGTCTCGCGTTCGGGCTCAGCCTAGGCCACGAGCCGCGGAGCCGGCGTCAGAATAAACGACAGCGGAGCGGGAGGCCGCGCCCGCCCCGTGCCCCGTGCCCCCCCCCCGCGCCCCGTGCCCGCCCCATGCCTGCCCCACGCCCCGTGCCCGCCCCGTGCCCGCCAGGACAGCAGCGTCCTGAGTTCGAATCTCAGCGCCGGAAAAAACTACACCAAGAAGAGCAGGACTGAGGAGGACCGCACAGCTCGGGGTGCAGCTCGCTGTGGAACCTTTACCCGCCCGCGGAAGGCCCCGGGCTCCACCCTGGCGACTGCAAGAGCCAGTTAAACGGGAGAGTTGGCACGGTGGCACGTGGCTGGCATCCCGGGGGCTCGGGAGGCTGAGGCAGGCGGGTCTCCAGTCCAGTTCCCGCTGACGAGATGTCGCCACGTTGCATTTCAGCGTCAGACACGCCAAGTTCGGAGCGCGGGCGAGCGCGGGGCGCGGGGTGGCACGGCGAGCGCCCGGCTGGCACGGCCCCGCGCCCCACGCC
>PVIR01036999.1:0-15300 GCA_004026965.1 Petromus typicus | reverse complement strand
CTTGCAAGACAGGTGGTGGAACCACTGAGCTGAATCCCTGGCCCCCTGCATCTAAATCTTAACATTTCATCCACAACCCCTGAAGGCTCATGTCCATCTTATTAAGCAAAATGTATGTAGTCTATCTAAATTATCACAGTCTCAATTGGCATTGATCAAGAGTCTAATTCTAAAGACTCTTATGAGACTGAAGGCATGCTCTTGGCTGTGAGCCCCTATAAAAGTCTAAAAGAAAACAAAAAGTGTGCACTATACGTTCATACATGGTTAACGTTCCTAATCCAAGAGTGGAATAGGGGAATTAAAAAAAAATCAGACCAAAGCAAGATAATAGCCAGCAGAGCAAACATTAAAACCGTATAGCTACATATCCAGCATTCTAGGCAGGCTGTAGGGAGATGTCAGCTCCAAAGGGCCCGGCCAACTTTGTCCCTATTAGTTGTCAGTCTCAGCCCAGATGAGCTCTCTCTTGGGCGGGTTGTGCTCATTGCCTGTAACTTTCAACAGCAAATGATCCATAATTCTGACATCTCGAATTTCCAGAAATGTCCACTGCAGCTGTGGCTTCACTGTTACATCTCCATGGATTACCCTCTTAAGGCCACACTCTCTGGCCTTCCTACCCTTCTTGAGAAATCTAAGTGGAAGCCTCCCTGATCCACAACTGTTGCATTCTGGATACCTAGGAAACCATCACCATGTAAATGACACGAGCGTCTTGTGCCAGGAGCTGAATCTCCATGGACCATGAATCTCCATGGACCATGAATCTCCATGGACCATGACTCCATGGCAGCCTTACAGTGCCTAGATGACTGAACTCTGGAAAACATTTCCCTTGGAAACCCTGAATGAGTGGGACTTCCTAGAGCTCTCTTCTTAAAGTTATGTCTTTTAAAGTTGTTTGTGCTTTTATTCCCTGGAATCAGCAAAGAGTAGGGTCTAACCAATTTCTGAAATGCCTTCAAGATATCTTTCCTGTTGTCCTGATGTACTTGGCTTCTTGTTGATGTTAATCTTTTCTACAGCCCCAGTCTTCTTTACCCCAATTTTGCAGGCATGTCATTTCTGCAAGACTGAAAACTTTGTTTTGGCAAAGTTTTTGCTCTTGAATCACTGTAAATCAAGCTAAAAGTAGCCAGCAGTACCCATTCCATCACCTGAATATTGGGTTGCTTTGAAATGTTTTCATATCTCAATTAATTGGCCTACCATTCTACTTCAGTCTTCCAGAAAGTCTCAAAACATAGATAAAATACAAATTTTCTGCCACATCATTAAGATGCATGGTTTGTAATCTAACTGCCAATTAGTAACCTTCCAACTTATTTCTAACAGAAACATCCTGAGCCTGGTCTTTACTGTCTGCATTCCCATCAGTATCTAGTCCTCTGAGTTCTGACCATTGTCACATATCAAGCACTACTGACAACATTCTCATACTGTAGTTATGAACCTATGTGTACTGCAATGGACATGCAGAGTCCTATCTGTCAGTATTCAAGTGATGTCATCCCAGTAGCTGAACATCAGATACAGGGTTTTCTTCTAAACAAAAACTTCGTTATTCAGATTTTATTGTGGTGTTTTTATTTTGTGATAAATATGTGGGTTGTAGTTGGGCACTCAGATTACAAAAAGTTTGCTATCACTGTTCGGTAGATTATTTGCGTCTCTAAACCTTACCAAACTTCTACAAACCAGTTCCAAAAGCATCTGAACTGCATAGTCAAGTAGTCAGTTATTCCACTCATTACCAGTTTTCTTTTTTGCTTAACTTGTTGCTAGGACAAAATACCCAACACCAGTTACTTAAACTGAGAAGAGATTTGTTCTGCTACAAGGCAGAAACATGATAGTTACAGTTACATACAGTGGACGAAGCAGATGGAGAAAGGAGCCAGCAAGAAAGCACCCTTCCAAGCCATACGTTAGTGACTCATCCCTTCCAGCCGGTCCATACCTCCTGACACAAGACTTCTAGGGCATATTTTAGATCTAAACCGTAACACCCTTTATCCACTTGCTTTAGTGAATCTTTTTGCCTATAGAAAGTACAAAATAAATATACCTGAATGCAATTTCTCATTTGTGATCCTTAAAAGAACTTGTATAAATTCCGTGGATAATTTGGTATTATTATAGTTAACCATGATTTTTCTTTTAAGGAAATCTACATTTTTTTCTTCCTCCGTAACTATTTCATTTTTTTAAAAAAAGTCAACACCTGTTGTTTTAATTCCTTGTCTTGCAGGTACTATAGTGCAACCATCCTGCAGATGTCTGGTGTGGAAGATGATAGGCTCGCGATATGGCTGGCTTCGGTGACAGCTTTCACAAACTTCATCTTTACACTCGTGGGAGTGTGGCTTGTTGAGAAAGTGGGCCGCAGAAAGCTTACCTTTGGCAGTTTAGCAGGTAGGTACTTGGATGAAGAATTCACTTTTAAACTTTTTCCTAATCATGACAGTTGACCTTCCAAGACAGATACACTTTCTGTTACTGGTTTCTTAACTAAACAGTATAAAATCAGAGTGATAGACTCAAAACATTTTAATTAAAAATAATGATTCTTACAAGCTGCTCATGTTTGACTAGAAATTAGATTGTAAGTAGAAATGAATTATAAGCAAACATCTAGATCTTGTAAGGGATTTCCTTTTTTGTATTTAGAATTTTCCTCAGAAACAAAAGTGAAAGGAATGGTCTTAACTGTCTTTGAAAAAGTTAGTATTAATTAACTCACTTTAACATGTTGTAATGTTGAGTATGTTTAAACTTGGAATGCTATGGAAACAAATTTGGAGGTTTTTTTTTTAAATCTCTTCCATCAGTTGAATATTAGAAACATTCTATTTTTTCACAAAATAAGGACAGTATTCTCAGTACTTAAAACTGTCTTAAATTCTAGACTAAATTTAATAGATTAAGTATTTCCTATGATAGCTAAATACATAAGCTTTTATACTCTCAGGTGTCTGTTGTTTATTGGTACATTTTACATATACATTATGATTGCATTCAACATTAAAAAATTTTTACTTGTACATGGCATATCTTGATTCTCATTTTTTTCCTTTTTCCTGCTTACCCTACCACCCTCAAATCCCTTATACATAAGCTTTGTTTCCATTTTTTAGCTGTCAAATTTTTTATTTCCCTTCTTTCTTTTTTTTGTTTTTTCTAGTATTTTGAGACAGTGTCTCACTTTGTAGTTCAGCTGACCTTGAACTTACTATGTAGCCCAGGCTAGTCTGGAACTCTCAACAGTCTTCCTCCCTCTGCCTCCCGAGTGCTGGGATGACAGGCGTGAGCCACCACGCCCGGCACTGTGGTATGTGGTACTGGTTGCTGCTGGGGTGAGTCTCCACACCCAGTACTGTATGTGGTTAACCAGGGATCGAACCCGGGTCCTTGCACTTGTAAGACAGGCACTGGAACCACTGAACTAACTCCCCAGCCCTTGGGGAGGTGTCTTTTTACGTTCATTTCTTCATTCGTTATTTCTCTGTAACACAAGGGCTATTTCACTTCACAGACCACAATTCCTGTTTCCCAATAGTCACATCTTTTCTTAATTTCTGAAAATTTTCAACGATATAAGTATATTCCTATTTTAATTTGGCTACACTTTAATATTGCCTTTTTAAATGTATTTGGATTTAAAATACTTAGTTTCCATGACAGCATTAAATAAATTCTGTTTTAACTAAATTATACCTAAAGTCATGATGTAATAGCACTGTTATAGGCACTCATCCCAGATTTTGATAAGGCAATACCCTCCGGGTTCCAAATTGAGTTCCCTGGGAATATACACCTTCCTGTTTGAAGTACTGTAATTCTTCTCCTCTTTTTGCCTGAGCAGTGAAAGTCTAATAACTTGAGTTGAGCTGACATCTTTCACTCAGAGAGAGAGAGAGGTGAGAAATTGATTAAGGAGCAGTGGTGATTATCATTGCCAGGTTATACAGGAGTGTGATGGAGGTGGAGAATTGTAGGGGAAGAGGTAAGATTTAAACCATACATTTATAAAGCTGGTGAAGGGAGCAGAGGTGATCGGTCGGAGGAAAAGCTGAAGAAAAGCCTGTTCGAAATAACAGATAGTAGAAGGTATGAGAATATACATTTTTAGTTAATATAAGAAGAATCTTCTAATTGACCAGAACTATCCAGCAGTGAATAGAGCAGTGTCCTGAGGCAGATAAGCTGAAGGACACGTTACCATTAGCAGTGCTGCGTGGCACCTGCAGTCCTCCGGTGTGCTAGAAACTGAATTTGCTGCCCCTCAGGTTCAGGTCAACACTATGAAGAAGTAATCGCTGCTTTCACATTTTTTAAATGGACACTTTAACTTTTCAGCATACATTGCTACCTTAAGAGGACTATTTTCACACAGAATTTAAGTGCTTAATTTTAGGATTTGGCTTTTGAGATTTGAGGAAAACTGCTGATTAAACATTTTTTGAGTTCCCTGTGCCTCTATTTGTCTTGGTCCAATAAGGCACTTTCTTATCAATTCTTCAGAATTTTTGAGGCATTATGGATACAGAACCAGACAGTTTTTGAGTCTGGCTTGTGTGGCTTTGGGCAGAGTTCCATACTCTGGCCTATACGTGGGATGAATTATATCTGTCCTGCTGTGTGAGGACTTAACACATTCACGTATAGCATTTAAAATACTGCGCACAAAGATAGGCACTCAGAATATTTAGCTGTTGCAGCAGTCTCACTGCTAAAGCATGAGGCTGTCCTTTTAGCCCTGCTGCAAAGTCAGCCTGCCTCGGTGCAATGCAGGGACTCTTCTGAGCGCTCCGAGCTGGCCCCGTGTTTCACCTCCCTGCAGAGGCGCGCAGCATCAAGCCCCACTGAGCACTTCTCCTGAGCAGCCCTGCGCAGCACATTTCTTTATGCACTGACTTTCCTAGACATTGCTCAGCCAGTCAGTTCTTTTACTGAATAAATGTAACAAGTCATTTTTATATTTCCTGTTATATTATCTTATGAAAATTCAACTTTTGGTCATCCTCTGTTGAAATAATTGGACTGGAAAGTGGTTAGGAAGTATGAAGGCAGCTATGGAGAAGGGAAGACCAATGGGTTTCAGGGGCTGATTGAGCTGTCATGAGCAACCTGTGGGACTTTTTTTTTCCCCTTTGGCTTTTTCTTCTTTTCGACCAAGTCCTCCTCCAGCCCAGACACTTTACAGTGATGCTTCTTACTTGAGAGACACAGCCGATCGAGTAGACACCTGATTTCCTAGCCATGCCTCCAGCGGAAGTACTGGAGTGGATAGTAAGTTGAATGGTGTAGGAGGCACAGGCTTAGCTTCCCGAGTTTCCCCTTTATCATTACACATGACTGTAAATAGAGATGCTTATGCAATTATTGTTTTTAATTATGATCCACTTGCTCCATAGGAAGACATTGGCCAATGAGAGTGTGTCGTTGGGAGGAGCCTTAGTGCTGGCAGCCATTTTGGTTTGTTAGCATTTCTCCAGTGTGGCCCTCATGCTAGATGAGGCTTACGTGTTCCAACATCAGTGGAGTCCGTGTATTTTTAATCACTGTATTTTTTGTTTTATTCATTTACGGGTAATACAAATAGGTGTAATACTCTAGGAGTACTATTATAACAATGTTTCTGTTTAATTTTTTAATTAAATTTTATATTATATAGTTAGAATTTTTTAACCTTTCATTTGGTCATCTATATTCTGTGATTTATTATATTGGGTTAAAAAGGTAAAAAATCTTACATCAGAGTAATTTTTGAGCTGAAGATTTAGCTCAAATGGTACCATGCATACCTTGGAAGCACAAGGACTCAAGTTCAATCCCTGATACAAAAAAAAAGAACAGGTTTCTACCCTTACGTCTAAACAAAGACACCATGCGGAGAAATATAGAATGTGTAACATATGAATGATTTTAAATGTGGAACATTTGTCATGTCCTCATTTTTAATATTGTCAAATTTGTTAAGAGAACGAGTCCTTTTTGTAAATACTACAATTTAATAACTTCTTATTACCCTAGAAGGTAAGAAGTTTATATCTATATAACTATATTGGTAATAAATCTTAGCTAGAAACACCATATCTTGTTCCAATGTATATTTTGTTAGTGGTGTTTCTGAAAACATTACCTGTAGGCTGTCTACCTCAGAACTACTGACACAGCTTACTGAAGGATGTGGATTCTTGGGCCTATCCTGAATCAACTGGTTTAGATTTCCTGCAGAGGGAGCCTGAAGAACCTGTGTTTAAACAGTTTCCTTTGGTGATTTGTAGTAACACCTTGCAAGAACTCAGGAAGGAAAACATTTTCCTGAGTATTTGGTAAAAACCCAAGGCATATACTATATAATTAATGTAATGTTATATCAAGAATTTTTGGAGATGAGATGAGTCTAACACACTTCACTTCTTGTGGAGAATATCTTTATTATTAAACTGTTACCAAAATTCCAAAATCTACCAGTGTGCCTGGTTGAAACCGTGCTGAAAATATAGAGAATGTTTCACAGTCTCTACCAGTGCACTAAGGAAATCTTTTCATCCAAAGCTTTCTTGTATCAGACTCAAACCTAGCTTGTCATAATGAATCATTTGGCATAAGCGTAATTGTTTTAATGTTAAAACATCTGTAACCTGTTAAATGAAAAGTACCTTGGGTATTTTGATAGTATGAGCAGATGAGTCAGTGGAAGGGTTAAATGATCATTTTAAAAATTGTTCCATAAATAGTTACTTAAGGCAACTTTCTTCTCTGTTAGGGATCTGTTCTCTTATAAGGGTTCTGTATTGCCTGAACCTCACAGTGACCTGTGAAGCTCTGTGGAGCTGTGACACCTCATCTACCTTCTGGAGACTCAGCTCCAAGGGCAGATCCATCCCAGCAGATCTAACCCTGCACCACAACCCTGCTCAGCAGGCTCTTCAGCCAAAGCAGCCTTATTTCTGCACAGTGTTGTCCAGATTTCTTTCCTTCTATTCTTTTAATAATACTTTTACTATCTTAAATTATTTCTTAGTTAAACCAATATAATCTTGACTACTACATAAATGCCCTCCTAAACTCCATATTTTAAACATGTGGCCTCATTCTTATAAGTTGTATATCAATTAATGCAACTATTGCTCATTTATTCCTGGGACACAATTCTAGAGCAGTAATCATAAATTTTAAACTGTCTTTTTTTTACCATCTGGGTATATCGGACTCAAAGTTGGGCCTTTTGAGTAAAAACCATAATTATCAATCCTGTTCGTTCAAATGTAAGTATTATATTCTAAAATACCAAAAGGAAAGGAAATAAATTCATGTGTTGTAGAATTTCTAGTATCTGAAAGACTTTTTTTTTTTCAAAAAATATGCTTTTCCTTTTTAATAAACATTAAGTGCTTCAGAATAATCTGTGCTACGCTCTGAGTGTCCTGATTTAGGTAGGTCTTATGTGATCCAGGGGCACTAGAACAGTTTTCTTGGCATGGAAGAGCCCTTGTAAATCTGTCGCCTGTTGTATGTTTCCTGACATGGCAGGCACACGGCAGGATTTTCAGCTGTCCTACATGCTTTCCTTTTTGGAGTTCTGGGTATTTTTGTTTTTGTTTTTGTTTGTTGTTTGTTTTTTTTTAAGAAGATCATTACTGATTTTTTCCTTAGAGCAGTAATTGTATTTGCTTTAACTTTTTTTCTCAATATAGCAATTATTCTCTGACATAAAACCCTTTTATTTTTCAGGCACCACAGTAGCACTTATTATTCTTGCCTTGGGATTTCTGCTCTCAGCCCAGGTTTCCCCACACGTCACTTTCAAACCGGCACCTCCGTCGGGCCAAAATGCTACTTGCACAAGATACAGGTGAGATATCATTCTGTCATGTTTATCATGATAACTTTCTTTAGGGTAGGAGTGGACTCTTCAGAAATTTCGCAGCTGTCCGGGTGTCCAGCCTTACATGTGAAGGGGAACGCTGTGATGAACAGCAGGGCGGACTGGCAGGGAGAGGAATGCAGCCTGAAAACATGAGACCAAGGAGCTGGGGAAAGGTGGATTATCAGGATCAATTCTGGTAATGTTTCTCTAGAAGTTAAAATGGGTATTAATGTAAATCAGGAGGGAAGAACTAGTTTGCCTCCTAAATGACTTGGGACATCTGTGAGCCGGGTAGAATAAATGGCTCCAGTTATTGGTAATAAAACTCAGAAGATGCACATATCCTCTGGAATCTTAACAGCTATTACTGAGTTTTATCAATCCCTTCATTTAAATGGAAAAGAAAGATGCTCGTTCCCCACGCGCCCCCACTACTGTGGCTCTTCCAGAGGAACAAGAGACGGAAAGGGGAGTGGAAAAAAGCAGTTGTGCAATGTCAGCTGCAGACCTAAGAGCTCATTAAGCCCACTGTGTGCACGCTGGGTGATCCACGGGAGGGAAGTGGGTGGAAGGAAGATGGGCCGGCGGGCGCGAGGTGAGCTAATGAGAAGGTGACTGGACCGTTTGATTAATAATCTGTCTAAGGGCTAGTAATTCCTTTTATATGTGGGTAAAATAAGACCTAGCTTTAAAAAAGGAAAAAAATCCTTTTACCTTCAAATAGATGAACACAGCCTTCAAATCAGTGAGACAGGTGATTTCTCAGGTTAGTCCTGCGGAAGTGGTTGGGAGTATAGCTCCACAGAAGGGTGCAGTTAGCTGTGCCAGGCCTGTGTTCAATACTCAGAATGCCTCCCCCCCCAAAAAAGGTTTATATGAAGTGAAACATTACATTTCGCACTAGTTGGATGTGAAACCTACATGCAGCTTCTAATTCAGCCTTGTGTCAGCTTCTCATCACAACAGTGTGGAATATGTTGTTCCTTTCCAGCTGTAATTGTGGTACTGACTTGACTTTGGAAAATAAGCTTAAATCGCCTCTTTTGTTTCACTAATATGTTTCCCTGCATGTTTATTGGTTTACTGGTTTTATAGTGCAGAGTCTATTTTATCCTAATAATACTTAACGTATTGTAATAACGGAAGGTAAACAGCATAAACTGTTAGGTAGTGATCTTTATCTGCTTGTCCACCGTATTAGCTACAGATTCTACGTCCTCTTACTTTTTTTGTTTTGGATAGGTAGTTAATATATGTATTTTTAACACAGTTACCTCTAACAATCAATTAAGAATTATTTTTGCTTGATTACTATGGGATATTTTCCAGATCTACTATTTATTTTAAGGTTGGTGGTCAGAATAAGAGTGGTATTGTTAGTCAAGTGAAGGCAGAAAATAATCATCCAGAGAATGTTAGAAAACATTTTAAGGATTTCTGGTGAATAAATGACTATATGTTATAGCATGAAATGTCTATAAATTTTTGATGATTGACAAAATGAAATACTTTTACTGACATTAATTTTTAGAGTTGAAATAAAATACTTATTATCTAAGTACAGCTCATGTAGCAAGTTATGGTCATCTCTTTATCCTTCTAAAGTATCATCTAATACTTCAACATAAATTATAATGAACAATTATACAACCTAGTTTTATTCTTATGACTAAATAGTCATCTTTAAAAAACAGAAATTACTTTAGGTGTCGTTTTAGGAGTAAAGGATATGACAGCCATTTATTACATGCCTTCTTTCAGAGTAGCATATTAGTTTTTTAAAGAATTGGATAGTGTACATTTATAGTGTGAGTCTTTTATAAAATATGACCACTTATTGATTTGTGTTTTTACATTTTAATTGTTTTTTGTTTGGGAGTGTTGCTGTATGGGGGTGTGTGTGTGTGTGTGTTGTTTTTACATTTTAATTGTTTTTTGTTTGGGAGTGTTGCTGTATGGGTGTGTGTGTGTGTGTGTGTGTGTGTGTGTGTGTGTGTGTTTCGAGACAGCGTCTCACTGTGTAGTTCAGGTTGGGCTTGAATTCACTGTGTAGCTCAGGGTAACCTTGACTTCATGGCAATCCTCCTGCCTTAGCCTCCCAGGTGCTAGGATTGTAGTCATGTGCCTGGCACTGATTTTGTTTTTAAAACTTTCTATATACTTTTCAACTATTTAAGGCCACCTTGAAACTCTCACATAGTTCACAACATGAACAGTATCCACGTTGTAAATGTCAGCAATGTGCTTTCCCCATGAAATAAGATGTAATAGAGGAGCTAGTTTAATATGGAGACCCTGGTCCTCCCCACACCCCCAGGCCTCTTACATTTGGAGACAACATCTTACTGGGTTGCTCAGCTCTACCTGGTAAGATCTGAATGTCTGTGCCCACTAACTTAGCACTTCCTATAGAAATCTCTAGATTGCCACCGTGGCTTCTTTATCTGTCTGACTGAAGTATGAGACTTCAAGAAGTTGGTTTTCACTTGAATTCAATAAATATTGGTTGTGTAGAAGGCACAGCTATAGGTGAAGGCAAAGTGTATTGCAGGTTGGGCCTTATGAATGACTTACGTCTCAAGAAATCAAGTACCCTAAACAATTTCCAATGAGAACTTCCCCTAGTCAGCATATTTTTTAAATGATACCACTTTATTCCAAGTCTTCATTAGATTCTGTGAACTGAACATATTAAAGAACCTCTTTCAGAATTGCATTTTAGCAGATAAAAATAAAAAATAATAAATTGTAAATTGATATAATGTGCCAATGCCTGTATAAAAGCATAAAATCATAAGAATATGGTCTGTAGTTAGAAGAAATGCCTCTTTTTTGGTGTATCTCACGAAGCACATATCTCTGGGAGTATACCCATGTGCATCTGAAATGATCTCCAACCACACAACACATTCTCAAATTACTACTGTCCTCTCCCTTTCATTTCCAGTTCATCATATTTTCCTCTGAGAACTACCCAAGTTGTGAAGAATCCAATCTGTTTGAGGTATTACTTCATCAATACTTGACATTTTTAAAAGTATGACCTTAGTATATACAAATCACTCTCAAGAAATCCTTTAGCATAGACAGATACTATCCAAAAATGCACAGTTAGAGAATCTCAAGGTCTTACTCCTTTAAAAATATTTGTAGGATTACAGTAAAGGATGAATTAACATATGGAAAATACTGAAAATGGCGCTTACGTGTAAGTCTTCGGTTAACATGATAGCCCCTGCTGCAGCTAATAAGATCTGTCATTGGAGGTGAGACGGGACTCAGAGACGACCTAACCAGGGAAGGGATGTTGGAACTGAGCCGGGGAGTGGGAAATAGAGCACACCAGGCAGGAGGGGCAGCAGTTTGAAGGACTTTGCAAAGCAGTAGGACACTTGGCAAATGCAAGGAGATGAAAGCAGGATAATGAGGTCAGACAAGAGGAGGATTAGGCTGTGAGAAAGGTCAGAGCAAGCTTCCGCCGAGCCTCAAAGCTTTGATTTTCAGTCCAAGAATATAAACCATCAAGGGATGTGAAGCAGAGGAGGAACTGCCCCAATTTTCCATATTTTTTTTTTTCTGGTACCAAGGATCCAACTCAGGACCTGGTGCTTGTGAGGCAGGTGCAGCAACTCTGAACTACACCCCCCAACCCCCAATTTTCCATTCTAAACTATGTCTCAGGGCATGCGGATCCACAGCCCTGTGCTCATTACTATGAGGGAGGCAGCGCTTGCCTGGACAGTTGATGAATTAAGACATGGACAGATTCTCGACGTATTTGGGGAAGAAAAATCAGCAAGCATTAGACATCAGTCACCGAGTAGCCTTGAAGGAGGCTCAGGATAACTCCCAGATTCTGCAGGGAGCGCAGGAAACAGGTAGGAGAGAGCATGAAATTGGAGTGGGCAGTTGCATGAGGCCAGGCAAGACCATGGGTACCGTGGTAGACATCAGTGTCCTAGAGGTGTCTTCAGTGGGGACAATGACTAGGTATTGAGAATACAGGACTGTAATTGAAGAGAATAGTGGTGTGGAGAATTATTATGCATACGTGACAATGAAAGACACGGGCCTGTGTGACATGTGGTCGTAACTACGCTCTTGGCTGAGACCCTGTCCACCTTTGCAGTCCACCAGTACTTCACTGGCCAAATGGACAAGACTTCTGCATTAATGATGCTTTTCCCTCACAAAGAGCCACAACCTACTGATAGCAGCCAGCATTCAATATAAACTAACTTAAGCTTTGCTGCTTACTTTGAAGGAAATTGAACTCCAGATAAGCCATGTTCTTTTTGCAGAGCACGTTGACTGCTTATTTTTTGGACTTCTCTCATCTAGACCCCAAATGGGCCATCTTTTGTAGCTGACACAGCTCTCAAGGACTCGTGTCCACATAAAACAGTGACACAGACGCTTGTCCTTCTGTTCCTTTCAGTTCAGACCCTGATCTTGTCTTGGTCATGGAGACAATTTTATCAGCTACAATAACTTTGGCAGGTGGGTAGTTTTGACAGTTTAATACTGGCTGGCATATTATCTATTCTTCTCAGTCCTTCATATATTTTACATCTTATTTGAATAGAAATTAAACTGTACCTTTAATTCATTTTTTTTACAAATACCAACTTCCTTTCATTTCTTCTTTTTCTTCATTAGACATTGTTAAACTAAGAATACAAAGCTGTTCACAGTGGTTCCTTTTGTAAATTGTGACATTTTCATGTTTTTCTCTGTATAAGAAGATACTAAACATCCGGGCTGGGGAGTTAGCTCAGCGGTTCCGGCGCCTGTCTTGCAAGCTCAAGGGCCCGGGTTCGATCCCCATTAACCACATACAATACTAGGCGTGGAGACTCACGCCCAGCAGCAACCAGTACCACATACCACAGTGCCGGGCGTGGTGGCTCACGCCTGTAATCCCAGCACTTGGGAGGCAGAGGCAGGAGGATTGCTGTGATGTGAGTTTGAGGCTGAGCTCAGGGCCAGCCAGAACTACAAAGCGAGACCCTGTCTCAAAAAACCTTAAAAACAAAAAAAAGAAGATACTAAACATCTAATCGATATGCAGGCTTTGTCTGTAAATCTTTCTATGATGGTTTTAGAAAACAGTATGCTCCCTGCAAACTTCATTTACAAAAAAACTAATAATGGCTTTACAGCCAATCCACTGTCTCCTCTCCTGCCTCCAGCCACGCCCGAGTTCTCACATCTCCCTGACACGGGCGCTGTCATGCTGCATAGTCAGTCGTCATATTTTATGCAGTCTTAGAAATGTGCCAAAATCCCATTAGCTCCCCAAAACTTGTTTCAGTTGACATCCAGTGATAGTGTTTATTTCTAATAATTTTTAGCCACTTCACCATGAATATATTATATTATGAATTGAAATTTTTCCATTGCTGTCCATAATTACTGATCATTTGTTACTGATTTCCTTTAACATTAGCTTATTTTAATAGTCTAGGCCTGAGGACACAGGATACCCTGAGTTTAATGTTCATTAATATACATTAAAAAACAACAAAAAAAATGTGTTGGTTAATATTTCCACTCCTTTGAAATGAAGATTAAGGTATATAAATTGGTTAAAAAAGAAAATGAGGGTAGAAACCGAAAGACCATAAACCCTTAACATGTGGCCTTATTTCTAAATAATTGTGTATATCTTTTGCTAGCATTGAAATATGCGATGCTTAACATGGCACCAAGAAAGAGTGACTCAGTCAGACACCATTGATGTAAGAGTGTTTGTTCCCTGGATATAGGAGCTTCTTAAAGGAAGTTGGCCAACGGGGAAAATTATTCTTGGGGTTCTCTGTGATATATTTTGATACTTGAGCTTTTAGCCAAGAACTTGCAAAGCTCTCACAATGGCAGGATTCCTGACCTTTATTGGGAAGCTGAAAAGTCAAGGAGTCTAAGAGTGGGTGTGCAAAGGATGGAGAAGGGGCCCTGCAAGGCCAGTGGGCATCATGCCATGTGTACAAGTCTCAGCCAAGACTGGGGTTTCTTGAAAGAACTGTCTGGAAAGATGAGGACACAGCACAAGGGAGGGAATGCTCAGACACAGGCCGGATAGCAGGCTGAGGACAGAACATGCCTACAACCCTGGCCGTCCGTGAGCACTTGAATGTCATCGAGGATACGGGAAGCCTTCAGAAGATGATGGGACACAAACGTGGCATAATTCAATTTGTATTTTAAAGGGTCATTTTAACTGCAGAGGGTAGAGCCGAATAGAGGAGTGTAAAAGGTGATAAGGGAGGTGAGTTAAAAGAACTTAGCCAAGAAGTTCCTATATACAGGAAACAGAAACTCTTACATCAATGGTGTCTGACTGAGTCACTCTTTCTTGGTGCCATATTAAAGAATGCAAGCTTAATGGTGGCAAAGGCAACAGACTTGAGAGAGTTTGAAAGCCAGTGGCTGGGCTGGCTGTTGGGTTGGATGACAGAGAAGAGTAAATGTTTTACAGACAGGACAGTACTCAGAATGAGAAAAGTCCAGGATCTGAAATCTTGGAAACACAATTCCTAGAGACAGGATTTCAGGAATATCAATCTGGACAGTGCTTTCCCTTCTCCAGTTAGATGTCATAAATGTAGAGTCGAAAGAAATAAACACTAAGGTTATTTCCACATATACTCTTCCTTGAAGGTCATTCATCTTCATTCTTTTGACTTCAAACGACTTTTGAGAAAAGCTTTTCTGAACTTATGCAGTTAGATCCAAAATAACACAAAAATTAAGAGGAAAACAATCCATGTGCCTTCAATAATGCACAGGACCTGAATTCTTATTCAGGAACTCTGGCCAGGGCAGTGGACAGTGGACACCAGCTGCAAGTGTTGGTCACATTTCAAGTCAGTCCTCTTAAAATTGCATTTCCTCTTTGTTCTATGTAAACAAAAAGAATGAACTCTTGTACTGTGACAGCACCAGGCTGTAAGCCTAAGCTGTAGTGTTTCCTTATAATAAATGCCAAGAACACTTTACCAAAAATAGAAGTAGTAAGTGAGGTGCTCAAAAGATTTAACTGTACTCTAGATCGAAACAAAACAAAGGTCTCTTTTTCATAAATGATGCTGATTCAATTCATGAGTTACTATGACTTTCCTATGCAAAAGCAGTAAAGTGACTTCTGCTGTTAATCAGCTGTAAAAAAAAAAAAGTACAGGGGCTGGGGATATAGCGCAGTGGTTCCGGGGCCTATCCCCGTTAACCACATAACAATTCTGGGCGTGGAGACTCACCCCAGCAGCAACCAGTACCACATAACACAGTGCCGGGCATGGTGGCTCACACCTGTAATCCCAGCATTCGGGAGGCAGAGGCAGGAGGATTGTGATGTGAGTTTGAGGCTGAGCTCAGGGCCAGCCTGAACCACAAAGTGAGACCCTGTCTCCAAAAACCTA
>PVIR01036998.1:0-15412 GCA_004026965.1 Petromus typicus | reverse complement strand
TCACTAAGAAAATCCTTGAGCTCAACCAGACTCTTCAGCAAACGGACTTAATAGGTGCCTACAGAGTATTTCACCCCACAAAGTCAGAATATACATTCTTCTCAGCTGCTCATGGATCATTCTCCAAAATAGACCATGTGCTCATTCATAGAACAGGTTTAAGCAAATATAAAGGGATTGAAGTTATCTCTTATATACCATAGTGTCCTAAAATTGGAGCTGAATAGCAAAGGAAGGCCCAGAATCTTCACAAACACGTGGAAAGTGAACAACACTCTGCTGACCAACCAATGGGTCACAGAAGAAATTAGAGAAGAAATTGAGCAGTTTTTACAACTGAATGATAACCCCAATACAACATATAGAAACTTATGGGACACAATGAAAGCAGTTCTACAAGGAAAATTCATAACAGTGAAAGCTTACATCCAGAAAATGAAGCAAGCTTAAATAAACAATTTAATGCTGAACCTCTAGAAACTAGAAAGAGAGGAGCAAAACAAACCCAAAGCTAGCACTAGGCAAGAAATTATAAGGATCAGAGCAGAAATTAATGCAGTACAAACCAAGAGAACGGTTCAAAAAATCAATTGAAAAGTTGGTTCTTTGAGAGGATAAACAAAATTGATAGACCCTTAGTCAACCTCATTAAACAAAGGAAGGAAAAGGCACATATCTATGCTATTAGGAATGAGAACGGAGAAATTACTACCGACCCAGAGGAAGTTCAGAGGATAATAAACACCTACTTTGAAAATGTATACTTTAATAAAATGAAAAATGTAGAAGAAATGGATAGATTTTTGGATACATATGAACTCCCAAAGCTGAATAAAGAAGATATAGAAATGTTAAATGTCCCAATAACAATCTGTGAAATTGAAAATGTAATTAAAAACTTGCCAACAAAGAAAAGCCCTGGACCTGATGGTTTTACTGCTGAATTCTATAAAACTTTTAAAGAAGAGTTAGTGCCTCTACTTCTGAAACTCTTCAATGAAATTGAAGGGGAAGCAGTACTCCCAAACTCATTCCTGGAAGCAACCATTACCCTGATTTCAAAAGCAGAGAAAGACCCAACCAAAAAAGAGAACTACAGGCCAATATCTCTAATGAATATCGATGCAAAAATCCTCAATAAGATCCTGGAAAACAGAATACAGAGAATTATCAAAAAGATTATACACCCTGACCAAGTTGGATTCATCCCAGGGATGCAAGGATGGTTCAACATACGTAAATCAATCAATGTGATACACTGTATAAATAGGCTTAAGGACAAAAATCACATGGTCATCTCAATTGATGCAGAAAAGGCATTTGACAAAATACAACACCCATTTATGTTCAGAATTCTACAGAAGATTGGAATAGATGGTCTATATCTCAAGTTAATAAAAGCTGTCTATGAGAAACCTTCAGCCAGTATCATACTAAATGGTCAAAAATTGAAACCTTTCACACTAAGATCAGGAACTAGACAAGGGTGTCCTCTCT
The DNA here is from genome assembly GCA_004026965.1 of Petromus typicus. Classification (NCBI taxonomy): domain Eukaryota; kingdom Metazoa; phylum Chordata; class Mammalia; order Rodentia; family Petromuridae; genus Petromus; species Petromus typicus. The sequence goes on along the minus strand of PVIR01036998.1, from coordinate 13,915 downwards.
CACCACTTCTGTTCAATATATTTCTGGAAATATTAGCCATAGCAATTAGGCAAGAGAAAGAAATAAAAGGAATAAAGATTGGAAAAGAAGAAGTTAAATTGTCATTATTTGCTGATGACATGATACTCTATCTAGAGGATCCTAAAAACTCAATTAAAAAACTGCTGGACCTAATCGCCAATTTTAGCCAGGTAGCTGTTTACAAGGTCAACATTCAAAAATCAATAGCCTTCATGTACACAAACAGTAGACCCACTGAGATAGAAATTGGGGAGTCAATGTTAGGCGTGGAGACTTGTGCCCACCAGCAACCTTCATTTGTTATACTTTCCTGAAAGACATTTCAGTTCATTCACTTCATTCACAGTGATAAGTAGTAAAATTTTTCCTTTGATAATGTCGATCATACCATCCAACATGATTGTAAAACTTAGCTATGACAAAAATCTTCTCTATACCATTTGATTTTTTGTTTGTTTGTTTTTTGTTTTGTTTTGTTTTGCTTGAGACAGGGTCTTGCTTTTGTAGTTCAGGCTGACTTTGTGTTCAGCCTCAAACTCACATCACAGCAATCCTCCTGCCTCTGCCTCCTGAGCTCTGGGATTACAGGCATGAGCCACCACCCCTGGCACTGTGGTATGTGGTACTGGTTGCTGCTGGGCATGAGTCTCCACACCCAGTATTGTATGTGGCTACTGGAGAATTGAACCTGGGTCCTTGCGCTTGCAAGACAGGCGCTGGAACCACTGAGCTAACTCCCCGAACCTACCATTTGATTTCTTGATTGTGTTCTTTATCCCAGTTTTATTTGACTCTCTGGTTACCATCTTCCTCTACCCTTCTTTCCTACACTAACCAATTTAACATCTTAGTTCTGTTGAAATTATTTTTTTCCTTATTGTTTAAGACAATATAACACATTCTTATAGAATCAATTAGAAGTTATATTTGTTTTCCAAAGTAGAACCTTTATAAGATAATGGTTAGAGAAAGAGTAGTATTTCTATATGCTTAGCAGAGTTGTGAAGTACGCGGAAACATTTGGGGCCCTTTTAAAATTAAACTTCTTTGTCTTTCCCAGCATTCCAAGTTCCTACCCACTCACTACACACATTAGGCACTGTTACATCCTAATGCTGCTCAGCATACCACACTGCAACTCCATCTCTTAGGAAGAAAGTCATTTTCCAACCTGAAGTTCTGAGTTGACAATATGTTTTTCCTCACTTTTCAGCTTCTCGAGTTGACTTAGAGAGATGTATTTCATGTGTAATTCACCTCCCTAAAGCCCGTGAGGTTCCCAGGATTTACTCTTCTAGTGATGATGGAGAAAGTCCAAAAAGCAAGAGAGAGAGAGAGAAAGAGACAGGAAGAGAGAGAGAGAGAGAGAGAGACAGAGAGAGAGAGAGAGAGAGAGGCTCAGTTATGACTCAACATTCTACACCACTGCTGAAGACACAGAGGCTAAAACCCTAGCTGTCAAAGCGGATCACATGCTGAGCTCCGAGTGATAACAATGAGAAATATCCTCCATTTTTAATGGAAGGAATCACAGAATCACAAGGAACAGAGTGTGGATACAAGGGAAGCTGAAGAAGTGAGAAAGAGTTCATAATGTTATGCTCGTATCTTGAAGTTCACAAGTAGAGTGAGTCACTTTTAGTGATGAGGAATACCCTAAAATATATCAAACAAGTCAAGATGCACCAAAAAGCATGAGATCCCCCAAGCATAATTGTTGACAACTACCAATCTTTATCTCTGGCCTGGCCCACTTGAGCTTAGTTGTTTTGTTTTGTTTTCACTTATTTAGTCTTATTAGACTATACTTGTACACTTGTTGAGTATTCACTAAATGTAAGGCATTTCATCAGATACTGAGATGTAGAATCAAGGAGAAAGCTCATGTTGTTTCTGTGAACCTCAGAGTTTAACAATAAGACATGAATTAAGAATAATTCTTTACTCAATTAAGATGGTGAGACATGCAAAACATAGATGGGACCCTGATGTTCTTGACTCTGAAGAAGAGAGTAGTGGTGAGATTGAGGAAGTGGGAATGGTGCTGGACTGACTGACAACAGTAAAGAATGAAAAGCAGAGTAATAACCCTTCAGAATGGAGATGTCCAGGATCTTAGCCTCGTTCTTGAAAGTAATGGAAAGTCATTCACCTTTCAAGCAGAAGTGAAACATGATCAAGTTTGCATGATCAGGTTGATCCAAGAAAAATCACAGAATGTTTATTAAAAGAAAAACATTAGACACTCTGGCAGCAGGGGTTATGGAAAGACAAGAAAACTTCTAAGAGTGATTAGATACGGTATCATCATAGAAAGTGGTGATCAAAAGGACACATAGGACAAAATGCATCTGGATTATACCTGGTGTTGAGTGCTAGCTGTTTGCTGGGGAAGCAACAGATAAAAGAAGACCTGGACTACAGGGAAGACCAGGAGCGCAGTTTTGAGAATATTGAAAACAAAAATGAAATTTTTGCAACTGTGAGTGACCTACTGACATCAACTAGGCTGGAAGAGGACTTGGTTCATAGGGAAAATCATAAATACAATTTTCAAGATGTTTAAAGGGAGATGAGACATCCATCTGAAGATGTGTATGATCTAATTAGATATATGAGTCTGGAGCCATAGGAAATGACAGGGCAGAGGAAATAAATTTAAGAACTGTCAGCATATAGGTGGTCTTGAATCCATATGTGTGGAGAGAATAACCTTTGGGGAGAGTCTAGAGTGAGCAGAGGCATCTCTTGTAAGTGCCACTGACAGGTCTATTAAAGGAAGAAGGTCTAAAATATGGCAGAAGGAAAACAAACAGGTAAAAAAGAAACTAATTTCTTGTATTTCAAGAAATAGTATTAATGTTAATGCTACCAAAGCATCAGTCATACAGAAAGAGAAAATGCTGTGCATCTGAACGTGAGCCTGAGTTCACTGACTCCCTGGTGACCGCAGCTCCTGCTCTCGTACCAGCTGTCTACAATAAGGGGCATCTGAGAGCTGGGCCCGAACCACACTTTGAAAACAACTTTTATTTGTGGTTTGCACATCTGACTATTCTTAGTGCAGCCACTCTAACATTATCTGTTATGTGTTGGTCTGTGCATATCTTTTGTTTTAACCCCTCCCAACTCATGTACATATTGACAAGATCTCACCCACCATTACTTCATTAAACTGATATGGAAAAATTTCATGTTTGAATCAACCTAAGATTGTATTCTTTTTAAAATTCTACTCACACTCATCTGAGTGCTATGCAACAAAGATTTGAAATGAAGCAGACTGCCCCTACAAAGTATTCTCTGCCCTAGCCTAGCTGAGCTCTGCATAGCGTCTGCCAATATCGCCTTGTTTCTTTAGACATTCCATTAATAAAATCTTTTCACTACTTCTTTGTTTTCTTGCAATCACCTCTGGCCAGTAGTTCAAGATACGGGTAATTGGACTCCCTTTTTCATTTCCATCAGATAAGAGGCACTCAACTACTTATTAATAACTGCCAATCCTTCCTGAATCTTTACCTATCTTTCTTCTAGCCTTCTGGTTTCAACAGATTGAACAGATTTTCTTTAATCTAAAGCCAGTGCTATTATAGAAACATTGGATCTCATTTCTTTCATTCTTCATAAAATACATTTAAGAGTTTTTTTTTCTTTTGCGCTTTGAAATTTCACCTTTGATTCTCCTCATCAAGCCTATAAAATGATGAAATATCCACCACTCTGGTCCAAGTACCCTTATTTTCTCTGACCATTGTGACTCAAGATGAGACAGCCCCTCCTGAACACAGGCTCGTGTACTGTTAGTTGCCCAAGTGTTATGACTGAAAGCTCACATGTACCAAACTAATTTCATGTGTACTGTGTAATTTCACATGTACCAGAATAATTTTATCCTCTGTAGACAGAGGGGAGAAAAGCTGAGAATTAGGCCAAGAGTTTAATTACAATCGTAGCAGAGCTCTAGAGAAAGTTGAATTATAACTCTATGAAGTCATTTAGACCAAGATTAAGTCCTTCAGTGAGGAGAGAAACTTGATGTTTTTTATAGGAAATACTAAATGGAAGGAGTCAAGTTTTAAATCTCCAGATTCTACTAACTCAGTTGACTTCTAGAAATGACTTTTATTTTTCATGCTAAAGAGTAACATTGGACATCATTTGATGACAAATTAAAGACCTGGACTTACATGATAACCTGTGTTACATTTCTGCTAAACAGATTGTTAATGGTTTATTCCTAGAGGTTCCCCCTAATGCCCTGTGTTGTCACAGATGGGGCTTTCAGGAGGTAACTGGATCATGAAAGTGTCATACTGATGAGAGGATTAGGTCACTGAAACATTTATAGCTGAATACGATTTGGAAAGTGAAGTCTGGTTGGAAGAGAAGGGTCCACCGCCCTCCCTTTTCCCAAGATCCGGCTGTGCTTTTCACCATCATGTCTTAAGTTCTTGCTTTTGCACCATGCTGCCCTGCCCCAGAGCCAGACAACTACAGAGTGAAACCTATACATACTTCTTAGCATTTCAGGTGCCAGGTATTATGTCTTGGTAATGAAAGTGACGAAGGTGCAGAAAAGAACAAAGTCAGATTGTAGTATAACTAGGTATGGGTGTGGCTATTTCAGAGGGAAGAAGGAGTTCACTTTTCTCATTAGCTACAAAACTCAACCAGGGTCCCCCTGAGGCAACAAGGAATGTGCGTAGACCCAGAGGGGTGTCACTAAGGCAGGATATTGAAAAAATAGGTTTATTGATATGGAACCCTCTCTCTGGTTTTTGGATTTAATATCTCCTTGAGGATCTAGGATGTAACATAAAAACCCTGCTGGAAAGGCTCTGGAAAGCTAGAAGAAAGTAATGACCATTGCAAAATAAAGCAGAAAAAGATTGTAGAAGTGGTCAAAAGGCTCAGAGAAGTATGTATTATAAGACTATTTCCTTTATACTCAAATGGACTTCCCTTGAGGATATTCATAAATGAAATAAATAAGACACAGGTGTGTAAATGCCATGTCTTTTCTCTGATATGAGGAACTGAAGGTGTAAATGAGTTATAAAATATAAGATAGGTATTGGAAAATAGTAGGAACATATTCAAAGGCAAAAGGGAGTAGGGGTAAGTAAAGAAGAGAAAGAAAAAAAATGTTGGTTGAAAAAATTGATAATTTTTTTCAAAAGAAAACAAACTTCAGGTATATAAGGAATGAAGGATTTGCGGACAGGAGATTGAGGAAAAATAAGAATTGAGTCATGTCATGTACTGTTACAGGTTCTCAATGTGATTGTATTCATAATATGTATATAAAACATACCAATAAAATCAATTATTTTGAAAAAAAAGACTACTTCCAAAAGTCTAGAAACACTGACCACCAATTGTATTCAACAGACATTTGGGACTACATCCAACAACATTTTTATGTATCACACTGTAATAAGTGAGCTAATGATAGATTAATTCACTCTGTGTATAATCAAATAATTCACTCTGTGTATAATCTTCTTTTTCTATAAAATGAGGCAATAACAATATCATCCTCATAGTAAATTCATATGGATTAACTGAAATAATATGCCTAAGTTTTTATAAATGCTTAAAAATAGTAAGTATATATATATATATGTTGTATTTATACAACAATATAAGTATATATTTTTATATATGTTGCTAGTAGAAGTAGTGGTAAACATATATATATATATATATATATATATATATAATGAGAATATATATATGCATTTCATCTATGCAGGGTAACTTTAAATTTAATATTTGACATTAATTACATGGAGGGAATATCTCTTAAAAATGTAAGCTCTCTTGCGCACATACACTATGCAATAAAACTTAGTGACCAACTCCCTAGCTGTTTCATCTCTTCCTTGGGTTCTTCAGCACAACCTATCTTTTATCTAATCTCTTTCAACTTTTGAACTGCACTGCTTGATCTTTCAATTCTTGATCTGTAAAGAAGAATATATTTTTAATAATTCACCCTAAGAATCAGATCATGCCTATCACTCACCCTCTTTCTGATGCCACCAACATAAAGCTTCTGGATTTCGTTTTATCATAAATATTTCAATAAATCCATAGGTAGCTTTGGAGAATTTTTTTCTGAAAAAAGAACATCCTTAGATGTTTTTGAAAAAGCCCTTTTAAGACTTTAAGAATGTAATAATTGAATCAAAGCTGATGCTTTATTTTATTAACTAGACTGTTTGCATAACATGCAAGTATTTTTTTTAAAGATTTTGCTTAAATGCTTAATTATTTTGAAAGCAGGTAAAGATATTTTTAAAGAGAAAGAAGTTCAAAAAGAATAAAAGAAAGATAACCTGTTATAACTCATCTTTTGTGGGTTTTGAGAGTAATTCTTCTTGGCAAGAGAGGCATGGGTCATAAGCCAAACAGTCTTCCGTCAGAGACTAAAACTAAAATAATGCAGTTTTTAAATCAAGGAAATTCTAATAAGGTTTAAACTTGCAAATCTACTTAATTTTGTATTATCCTTCATCCCGCAAAGCTCGCTTACTGCTACCACCTGAAGAAAGGTCACACTAAGTTTAATTACAGCCCTGAAAGTCATTTCACTTTCGAAATATTTACTGAGCTCAAAATACATGTACAAAGGAGGCCCTCTACTAGACACCATGAGGCTACACACTTGAATTAGTGATCTCTTCACCTGAGAGGCTGGAATCTACCAGGAAGGTCTATAATCACAGCATGAACACTGGGTTAAAGACAAACTCTGGTAATGGATTGTCATTCACTGGAATGGCAATGATTTGGTGGAGACGTTGGTATTTGATCTGGATATAGATAGGAACATGCTAAATGATACTAAAACTCAAGACAAAAATGTGCAACATAAGAAGCACAAGGCATGAAATGCAATGCCCAGGAATCCAACAGAGTGTAGCGTTAGATAGCAATAATCACATGGTAAGATGAAAACTGAACCTTGCTTGGGTAGTCTCCCTTACTGTGCATAGTTCTATATAATATTAAGAAGGTCAAATTTTATATTGAAAACAGAGAGAGAGATGAACAGTTTTAAGTTTCGTTTTCTGGGGTAGAGAACAGTAACCTGATGAGAGTTATAATAATACAATCACACTCTTATCAAGAGAAAATTACTGTCAGAGAACCTAATGACAGACACTGTTAGCCTTCTATCTAAAAAAGGTTGGTGGGACCTGTGACTGCCTAAATTATTATTGTATGCTCTTCTTTTACATTCTCCTCCCCTTTCGTGTAACACAGCCTCTTCTCTATTACTTCATGTATGCTTGTTGAACATGCTCAGTTACAGACAGTGCACTAACACTCTGATGCTAGAATGTTTCTAGATGATGTTTTAAGTAAATGGTGAGTGTAACACAGAGGCACCGAGCACAAGACAGGAGAGCGGTAAATAAGGCTTAATGGAAGAGGATACATTTCAGCTCAACTTTAGCTCTTCCGTAAACACTAAAACAAATAAGTATCCATGAAGCCAGAACTTCTCAGAGATCATCAACGCTGGGAAACAGTGATTATGAGGATAAGGTTAGAGATCTTAAGAGAGGTGTTTGTCAGTTTTCTGGAGTTTAAGAACTATCCTGTTTACGGTGGCCGAGAAGGCACAAGAGGGCCGGTTTTTGGATTCCCTTGGCCTCCTCGGGGCTTCCATTCTTGTTTCCAATTCTCAGGGAGAACGTTGGGAAAATGCAAATAAAAATGATGTGTCCAGAACAGGTCCGGCTGTGTCTTTATTCTTCTCAGAATTTCCTTATTCTGAGGATTAAAGTCATTCTGTCAACCACGGAGTGTCCAACGTTTAAAATATAGAGTGAAGCTCTTACCTGTTCCTTGGCTGAGGTATAATACAGCGCATGTGCAGACAACATCCTCCTCCTCAGGCAACTTTTGCAATCCCTGGGAAATTAAGTTGGTGAAGATCTTAGTTTTCTGTTTGTCCTTGCTGCCTCTCTGTGAGCATAAAGTTCTCTTTGCACGGATTTCTTCATATATCCTGTCTCAATGAAATTTAGGAATATTTACAATTCAGGGACGCAGGAGTGTATTTTCTCACCAATAGAGTATATGAATAATTTCAAATTTCAAGCTCTGATGGGAAATATGTGATGCAGTCAAGTTGTATAGCTTGTGGGTAGTTTCGTAAATAGATACTTTTTCAAAGGTATTGAAAGGATATAGGAAAAGTACAAAAATGATACCTGGGTCTAGTAACAATGGATGTCTTCATGGGAGCTCTCAAGAGAAGAGTCTATAATAATGAAAATGAAGATCCAGTGCAGTGAGGAGAACATGGTCGAGAAGAGAATGTGAACAATGACAAGGCAGGCAGTCAGCTTTCAGCAAAGCCCCAGCACAAAGAGCAGAGGGTCTTATTCTCCTTCCTTCTCTTGTCCTTTGTTCTTCATCAGCTTCACCACCAAGTAAGATGGTGAGTAACAAGGGCTATTGCCATAGCTGGTAGTTTTCCCACTGGGCACAGGCTAGGGTGGAGTGAGTGCATATTTGGGAGAAGGATAGATGGTATCCAGAACAGAATGGAGAGTCACAGGACTGTTCTTCAAAGTATATATTATTTGAAATAATGTCATCCCTTATTGTTTTGGCCTACTGGATAAGCACTTCACCACTTATATCCTTAAGTCTTTTAGTTCTTTTTTTATTACAATCTCACTAAATTGCTCAGATTGACCTCAATCTTATTGTTCTCCTGCTTCACCTTCATGAATAGCTGAGTTGATATACAGCCAGATAAAAGTAAAACATAAAACAAAAATAATATATATTTATCTAGTTTATCATGAGGACATGTTATTACTTTTTTTCTGATTTTCAAATGTTAATTGAACTGCTATGATTTTCTTTCCTCATATATTTAGGCTCACATCTACAGCATAAAACCTAAAAATAGTTACCAAAGTGTGTATACTACACATGCATTTTTAAACTAAATTCCATTAAACATATTACATTTTTATTTGCTAATGTGGACTGAAGGGTAAGTGTTCCTAGATTTGTAATATGAACTATAAAACATAGTTGTATACTGTTAGCTTTGCTGCCATAGCTTATTGAAGACCCCATTTCACCAAAATGAAACATAGCAGGTTTTTTTTTTCCAAAAGCTAAAATAAATGATGTACTACTGTTTTTTCAAAACCAAAATAATTGGATCATTTTTCAGTGTATGACATTGCATGAGACATGTTTTATATTTTTAAATCATAAAACTAACATTCTTAAAAATTTCTGCAAATACAAATACCATCTTGAATTTTCATGTTTAAATAACAATTTAAGAACAATAAGAATTTATTAGATAGAGGTATCTGGTCTTCATTTGAATTTAGATTGTGCAACTAATTTATAAATCTCACATTACAGGGTCATATTTAGAAAATATGTGAGCTTGGAGAAGACCACACACTTTTTAGATTCACAAATCACATAACCAGGTGTTATGTTTTACAGCAAAAATAACCCCCAAAGTCTCATGAGTGTGAAAGGTGATTGGATTTAGGATATGGATTAATGATTGGCCCACTAATGACTTTAAAGCTGCCTTGGTGCCTGAGGGATTGGGGCTTGTTAGAGGTAGGTCACTGGTAAGGTGACCTGAATGGTGTGTTCTTGTCCTCCTGGTCTTCAACTTTCTCTTCACTTCCTGGATGCCATGTGTTGGGTTGCTTTCCTCTGCCAGGCCCTTCTGCCATCTAGATTCTTTCTTGGATCCAATTACCCATGGACAAACCCTTCTGAAACTATGAGGGAAAATAAATCTTTTCTCCTTGAAGTTTTGGAAGTTCAGTAATGTCCCAGTGACCAGAAAGGCACTAACACACAGGGTTTTGCCTTAAATAAAATCTAGGAGTCTGTACTTCAGGGGATTATTTATGCATTTGCACTGTAGAATATCCAAATCAAACCACAAAGCACAAACCAACATTAATTTAATATTTCTTGATTTTCCTTTAATAGTTTGAGGCATTTGAAATCTTGCACAGTAAGAAAATATATTTGTTTATTTTCTCTAAAGTACAATGAACTTTAATAAAATTATTTTTATTCTATGATGTTTAGTTTGTCTAAAAAGTAGAGATCTAACTTTTTAATCCAATATCTCACCACCTGATTGAAATTAATTTATCATACACTTAAATTCTACATATATACATTCATTCAACAAATCTTTATTGGGTCAGAGATTGCAGTGTTTTAGATCAAGGAACTAGGTTATGGGGTGAAATTCAGACTGAGGGGTTTCCCAGTGGATGAGAGGTAAAATTATTAACTTAGTTTGATGAAAATAGAAAAGGGAAATGGTTTTTACCCCATAATAGCATTCTATAGACCATAAGCAAAGCATTAAATGTTCAATTTCCATTTCAAAACCCTGTTTTCATTCTCATTGTTCACAGTTGCTTTGATGTTTCTGCACTCTGACAGAAAGCATGGTTTCAGTTGGGGAAAGAAATCAATTTCTCAATGTAAATTGTGATTTACACACTTCCTTTCCTCACCTATTTTGAATTGATTTGATTCTAGAAACACTAAGACATGTGGAAAACACTGTTTTGCTTGATTTAATAAACACTTGGAAAATGGCTTGTTGGATAAGCCTTAACCCAAAAACTAGCAGCTCAGGAAAAAAAAAAATGCATTTGCCTTTGCTCTGTCACTCTGGTTATTGTTCATGTCCCTGTTCTTTAATTAAGGCACAAAGAAATCCTAGGGTCAAAAAAAGCTAGCATTTCTCATATGGTAACTGTTTACCTAATAATGAGCTATTTCCAGGAAGCACTTAATGTGGGCTTCAAAGTTTAGTTTATTAAACTTACATGATAATGTTAAAAGTGCTAGAACTCAGGGATGAATCATTTCTGTAGGCTCAAAGCCAGGAATGAAATAGTGAAGTAGTTTATTTTTACTGTTATATCAATGAGCAAATAAAAACCATTCATACTTCTAATGATATTATAGAAAGGACACTACAAGTTTCCCAAGGAGTGAATATTTAACAATTCATGTGGTTTCATTAAAGAAATAACCAAGGGGTAATAGATATACATTGTGATAGGCACTCTTAAACACTTTTATTCATGCCATATTTCATATTCTAAGGCAACCAGTGTGTTCATTTCAGAACAGGACAACATGGTATTTGATGGCAGTCTCTTGAGAGACTTTCTGCTCATTAGGATTAGAGCATAGATGAAATCTTTCTGATAACCATCTGTTAATCATCTTCAGCCATTGAAAACACCACTTCCCATCTTGGCAGGAGGAGATGAGATTCTCCATCACACCAGTTCTTGGATATATCTATCTGAGTCAGGGCACCCACCAAGGCAGCAGAAGATCTTCACAAGAGGAACAAAGTTGAATTTGTGAGCAGAAAACATGCCAGACTAGTAATCTTCTGTCAAGCAAAACTTAGGAGAAGTAGGATTATTACATAAGTAATTCCACAAGAAATAAGGAAGGAAAGGTCCAAGTATATATAGACAACTTGAGTGGGTTCCATTTCCTTATGTGACGTACCCTGGATAAAGTCCTTCTGTAATGTTTAACCACCTTTAGATAATTTTTTTCAACACAAGTGGGTGACCTTTCACATAGATTATTTTCCCTCTCTGCTCTCTTCATTTTACCTTCAAATTTAAGCATCTGTGATTCAGAGTGACAGTTAAGTGTACCAGTATCTGGGAGTAAGAAGATAACTATTCCAATTGTCCCATCTCTTAATCATTCTGTGACTTTATCAAGTTACTTTCTGTCTTTAAGCTTCATTTACTTCATTTATAAAAGTGCAGAAAGTATGTCATAAGGATTATGATTAATATAGATAATTCATATAAAGTGCTTAAGACAGTTCATAAAACTTAACAAGAGCAAAACAGTGTCATCTAGGATAGGAGTAATAATAATAATGTTAATGTTAATATTCATTAGAGTTTCAAATATCATAAATTATTAAATGAAAACAATGAAATGTCTTCAGAACCTTGTAATTAAAATAGCAGCTTTTTGAACCTCATTACCAATGAGGTTTATTCATCCTGCACATGATTTGTGTATAAAGTCAGAGAATATTTCATAGTCAGTCACCGGGCATGATGAAACCTTTCTCTAATTATCCAGAACAAACTTCTCAAAAGACACATGACCATGTGTGTGCCATCGAGTTAGCCTGGCAATAGCTCTAGATAATTGATCCAGAGGCCTACAGGACTGTGGAGACTCAGCTGTAGTGAGCCTTGGTAAGGCTCAGAGGGGCCTGGCATAATCAGGGGAGAATTTTCCATCACAGTCTGAGGAAAGGCAAACAATTTAAAAATTAGAAAGATGTTTTAGTTGAAATAACAAGAAATCCCTGAGGTATTTGAACGCTATCCTGGCCATCGTATCACTGGGCCCTTTATGCACATGGATCCATCTACCTGAAATGCCCTCTGCTCATCTCGCTGTCTCCAGGTGTCCTTCAGCACTCATGTCAAGTGTGGTTTTCAATTTATCAGCCTTGGCAAACCAAGCAGATGCTATTTGCTGCCCTAGATCCATAATCTGTCTTCAAGATAGACTTGAATTGAGTATTGGATCAGAACCAAAAGGCCAGATTTGAGGTTCTGGGCTGCACTTACAATCCCTCTGTATAACCTTGGGCGAGTCTCTGATTAGGCTTCTCCAAACCCAGATTTCTTATCCAGAAATTTCTGATTTTAATTACTTCTCTGACGTGCTCAGAAAGATGTTAAGAAGATCAAATGATGGAAGTTAGTTACAAAAGAATTTGTGAATACTGAGTCCCAGAAAGCATTTTTAATCAATGCATATTTTCACCTGAAATGCAAAATTAGTCAAATAACAAGAGCCAGACTTTAAAGTGAATTTTTGTTTTATTTTTACCTTTAGAAATCCCATTACATTTAAGTAGAACTTTTTTTATCATTTTTTAAAATCTTTATTGGTACAAAGATTTTAAAAAAATTAAAATTATTAAATATAGAACTTTTGATGCTGTTTCTCTCCGTAGTGAGTTGGAAACCTACTATTTTAGGGAATTAATATACAAATATGACTCTGGACTGAAAAATTATCTAAAACTTAGATAATTTAATTTTCTCTGGAACTTAGTTTCAGTAGATGTAAATCACCAAAGTGTCCTGAGTTAACATACAAAGGACATAACGTCCTATATTTAAATGCATTTCATTTTGTCCACTTGTGTAGGGCTTCTCTTTCTTCCAGTGTAACTTTCCTTTGTTTTCTGTACCTGAGACATGGCCACCCATTCCTACAAGGCCTACTCAGTCTCTACAAGATGAGACAGAGGAGATAAAGAAGTATAGATTTTTGATGTTGTTGTTGTTGTTGTTTGTAAAAATAACCACTCCAGGGGTAGAAACAAGCTTAGTAGTAGGGTGCTGAACTAGCGTGTGTGATGCATTTCTTCAGAACAAGGTCAATGCAGCAACAAACAGTGGTGTGAGAAGTATCACAGGAAGTGTGACCAAAAAAATCACACTGAATGTGCCCTCCATGAATTTTCAGCATCTTTTATTACCCCATGTGAAAACTCTGGCACTAAATGTATAGAACTATTCAGAGAGAATGAAAAAGGCTGGGGAGAGGAGGGATTGGCCAAAGAGTATAATCGTAAAACCATAAATTACAATGTATTCTGAAAATAATGTCAAGGGTTGTTCTAGATGTATTAAATTGATGCTTTCCAACCAAGTAGACAAGAGCCGGGCAAGGGAGATAAAGGAACCCTATCTGATTGTGGAACAGATGACTCATCGGCAACCAGTCTGATTAGCTGATGCAAAACCAGATGATGTCCTCTATTACATGGCTGGTACTA
>PVIR01036997.1:0-15402 GCA_004026965.1 Petromus typicus | reverse complement strand
TGATAGGGGCTGTTATTCCAACAGGCCCATGTACTCACCAATACAAGCTGACTGGTTGTGCTTCTGCAGTTACTGTGGAAAAAATCAGATCTGACCTGCTAACCTCAGTCCCTGGGTGCTCTTCTGGTGTGGGCCTGGAGGCCAGTAAGCTCTAACCCCGGCTCAGATTCGGTGACACAGACTTGGTGCCGCAGTCACCACTTTCTGAGCCGCCCGCTGCTAAATTCAGTCCTTGGGCGCTCTTCTGGTGTGAGCCTGGAGACACGTAATCTCCAAACCCGGTGTAGATTCAGTGATGCAGACTCGGTGCCGCAGTCACCATTTCTCGAGCCGCCCGCTGCCAAACTCAGTCCCTGGGCGCTCTTCCTGCGTATGCCTGGAGGCCAGTAAGCTCTAACCCTGGCGCAAATTCAGTGACACAGACTCGGGGCCGCAGTCACCATTTCCTGAGCCACCCACTGCTAAACTCAGTCCCTGTGCGCTCTTCTGGATTGGGCCTTGAGGCCAGTAAGCTCCAGCCCCGGCGCAATTTCGGTGGCACAGTCGCCGTTTCCTGAGCTGCCCGCTGCTAAACTCAGTCCCTGGGTGCTCTTCCAGTGTGGGCCTGCAGGCCTGTAAGCTCCAAACCCAGTGCAGATTCAGTGGCACAGTCGCCTTCTCCCGAGCCGCCCCCTGCTAACCTCAGTCCCTGGGCAGTCTTCCGGCGTGGGCCTGGAGGTCAGTAAGCTCCAACCCCGGCACAGATTCAGTGACGCCGACTCGGTGCCACAGTCGCCCTTTCCTCAGCCGCCCGCTGCTAACCTCAGTCCCTGGGGGCTCTCGATTCTTGCTGTTTTGACATGACAATCACTGATTATGTTTTTCTGGATATATGAACATCCAGATTTACCTGAACTTCCACTTTTATGTCCAACCTAAGTAAAATAGCAAACACAAAAGATAAGTTTTATTCTATGGCTGTTTCCAATGGATAGTGGTCCTGATGCAAACTCATAAATGTTTTTAATGACATGATATATTTTCACCAGTTGTAATCAGTGATGAACTATTCTAGGTCTTATGGAATAGTATTTAAAAATAATTATATAGTTTACTTCTTGTACAACTAAGCTCAGGTGGGTGAGAGATGAAAAATCAAGAGGAAGCCCACAAAAGACCAATGTGCTTTTTTGTACCCTGTCTTTGAAGGAACAATTGCTCTTGTCATATTCTACAAGAAGGAACTGTTCACCTGGCAGGACCTAGACCCAAGAAATACCAGGAAGTGTCTTTCTCTTTCCCTTTCCAACTTGAATCCTTCAGCATTGAAGGAGGTGTGAAAATTGTGGCTGGCACACATTTAATATTCTCCTAGTGGTAAACACTGCCACACTCTTTTGTACCCTATGCCTTTTAGTGTCTACACAACTCATATAGAAAATGATGTTACTGTCCTTAATATATACATGGCGTAATTGAGATTGAGAAAACAAATATGTTGTTTACGCTCACAAAAAGGCTTTCAACCAAGCCCAAGCAATCTGACTTCAGATTAAGCATTGTACTGTTCCCCTGCTGTGTGACTGTCACAAGTGATAACTCATGAAGTGGTGAAAAAAGACTGGGACTTCATAACTGTTTGGGTAAGATAGGGAAGGGAATTTCCTCAGTAAAACCCTGCTCCTGTCATTTTTTTTTCTTCCTTCTCTTTAAAATATTCCTCATTTTCCCAGGCTTAAATAACTCCATATCTTATAAAGGTATTTTTACCTGACCAGTCTATGAGACTGTTTCTCATTGTTTAACTCTCAAAGCACTCTGTGCCATGAATTTGGCTCATTTATAAATTTACCAATTAACTCGTCTATCCATTAGCCATCTTTTAAACATTTTCTAAATTCTTGGGACTAAAATTGTGTTGCCTCTAAAATTTTACATGCTGGCACTAAATTAGGGACTAAATTAGGCACTGATGACCTACTGGAAAGAATATGAATTGTGCTTCTTAAGTTTAAGTCCAGGAATGGCTGTGTCTGAAAATAAAATTGAATTACTTATATTTTTGTGTTATTGTGTTCTCTATGTTATGTTTTGACAGTAAATTTTTGGATCGTAATTTCTGTGTCCCTCACCCATTGTGACTAACATTGTGGTAGACACATAATAGAAGCTTGAAAAACCCTTTCATTTAAAAAATACAATTATTATTCTTTTAAGTAAATCTGTATACATATTTCCCTAATATATATTTGTAATAATATGATATTTCAGTGATAGTTTGAAAACACACCAATGTGTAATAAGGTAAAACAAAGAAAACTTACTTTAATAGCATGGCTAGCATCTTCGTATCATACAACATATTCTAGGCCTCGCCAGTTATTTCAGATTCTAGTTCAAATGGGATCTGATCATGGAGACTGTGGTACTCGCACGGAGACAGTGTGAGATGATGCCTACTTCATTTTTAACTCACTTAAAGAAAGCACACTTGTTCACCTTTGACTGAGCTCCAAATAGCTCCCACATTGCACCTAACAAGCAATGCCAACTTGCAGTAGTTTTTGTTAGATAGTATAAAACAGCACATCTATGAAACACACCCAGAGAGCTGCTGATGAACACAGCCATCTACTTACCCCTGAGTACAATGTGCTGGGCCAGGGAAATGTTTAATAATCAGTCTACCACAAGGCAACCCAGGACAGGAAGTTAGCTATGCTGCAGTTGCAGTAATTGATTTAAAAAGTGAGAAAAACTCAATTATAACCAGCTAGCTTGAGTCAGATACAAAATTATTTACTGATTTTTCTCTTTCTTGGAAGTGATGGAGTCATGGAAACAGCCCCTACAACCCCGGTTCTAATTCTCCAGGTTTGCAGGCTTACCTTTGAGAAATGAAGTAAGCTGTAATCACTATTAAACTGATTGTCTCTGTTGATGAACCGAAGAGAAATTTTGACTCATTGATATGTGTAATTTTGGGGAGGTGATCTTTTATCCTTACATGGCTTAATATGAAGACAAATGAATATTTTGTGCAAACTACATGAATGATTGATTAGACTAATTTTTAGCTTAAATTTTCTTTTAATTTTTTGTTCTTACCCTAATACTCTTGGGAGGGAGGGTAATCATTATTGTCATTGGTATTCTGTAGCAAAAGGTCTTTCTTATAGCCATGAAAACAAATAGGGTTTTACCCTTTCTTGTGTATGCATTTTTCAACACTTTTGAACACTGACAAAAGAAGTATTGTAGTCTTTTTTTGTATAGAAAATAAAAATAAAATATTTTTCCCAATGTAATTCCTCCTTCATCTAGGAAAACCTTCTTTAGATTATGAAACCCAATATTTCTGCTATGTAGTAATATTGCTTCTATGGGAAGCAGATGGAGGGAGGTCCTCGGCTGCTTTAGATTTGGTCTAAGGGTCAGGTGACCCCACCAGACCCCTCCCCACACTCAGGCACTTGTGTGATCTCCTCTTCTTGACTAGAGGCTGGATTTACCAATTGTTGCTTCACAAATGATTGGGATCAATAATAAATAGAGTGTCAGTGGGCTCGGGATTTAGATCAATAGTTTCTGTGCACAAGGGCCTGGGTTCGATCCCCGGTAGCCATATACAATACTGGGCATGGAGACTCACGCCCAGCAGCAATCAGTGCCACATTCCACAGTGCCGGGCATGGTGGTTCACACCTGTAATCTCAGCACTCAGGAGGCAGAGACAGGAGGATTGCTGTGATGTGAGTTCAAGGCTGAGCTCAGGGCCAGCCTGAACTACAAAGTGAGACCCTGTCTCAAAAAAACTAAAAATAAATAAATAAATAGAATGTCATGTATGTGATTAGGTTGCAAAAGAGTGACTGAAATGTAGATTATTAAAAAAATTTTTTTCAATCAATACTCAAAAATAAATATTTTAATCGCAGGCTATAAATGTCCTGCTTAAATGGCCCTGCACTGTGCCTAGCAGAATACAGACAAAAGATGCCAAGGCCTATCATCAAGAAATGCAGAACAGGGCTGGGGATTTGGCTCAGTGGTTCCTCGCCTATCTTGCAAGCGCAGGGGCCCAGGTTTGGTCCCTGGAAACTACATCCCATACTGGGCGTGGAGACTCACCCCAGCAGCAACCAGTACCATATACCACAGCACTGGGCGTGGTGGCTCACACCTGTAATCCCAGCACTGGGGAGGCAGAGGCAGGAGGATTGCTATGATGTGAGTTTGAGGCTGAGCGCAGGGCCAGCCTGAACTATAAAGCAAGACCCTGTCTCAAAAAGAAAAAAAAAAAAAAAAAAAAAAGAAATAAAGAAATGCAGAACATAAGCACTAAAGAGGGAATTTTTAAAGTTTCTGGACAGAAAAAATAACAGGTCACATATAATCAGAAATTATTATAGCAGCAAGCTTAATGATGACAATGGTGATTAGAAGGCAGTAGAGAAATGCTGCACAGTCCTTAAGGGAAAAAATTCTAACTGAAATTATCCAGACTATAAATCAAATCTGAAGGTGAAATAACGTTTTTGGACACATAAGGCATCAATAAATTGATAGCTGGTGATCTTGTGTTCAGTACCTACAAGCAGATAGGAAGAAATGGTAAGCATGAAAGCCAGGACAGAGGATCACTTAGTGTAGACAGAGGTGAAAAAAGAGAAATCCCCATGTCTGCCATGCAGTTGGCCAAGGGAGATCTAGTTCACACTTCAGCAGGTGATGTTCGCAAGGCAAAACGTAGTTCAAATACTTGGTGTCTTTGGCCTTACTAGGATCTGTCTTAATCTATTTTCTTTTTCTGTAACAAAATACCCAAGGCTGAGAAATTTATAAGAGGCTTATGTACCTTAGAGTTCTGGAGCCTTGGAAGTCCAGGTGCGTGGGATCGATCTCTCACTCCTGCTGTTATGATGTGGTGGACAGTGTCAGATGGCGAGACAGCACCTCTTCTTGTAAAGCACTAATGACATCATGGGGGCCTTGTCCTTCTTATAGGAATAAACTTGATTATATCTGGAGCCACTGACATGTTTCTGTGAGAACTGAGGTTCCAGTGTATGAACTTGTCAGGGACATAGTCAACCATGGCAGGATGTGTTCTGATGTTCTGATGGAACTTTCAAATGCAGCACTTAGTAGGGCAGATAACACTGAGCAAATAAGACCTTTACCCTTTTTATTTGGATGTGATTAGACCATGCATAATTGTTGTTGTGCTTTTAGTGGTAACAGAAACTTGGACCAGTAGGGTGAGTGTGCAGAGTCACCATGAAGACTCCAGGGAGTGTTTCAGAGAACACTTCCACTTTTATTCAAAATAAAATGTAAGGCTGGGTGTCATTTAATTCACCCAGGGCTCAAACAGAGCACAAGAGTAGAGGGAGGACTCATTTTCTCCTCTCTTTGACTAGGGACATGTATCTCCTCCAGCTCTGAATACCAGAGCTGCGCATCTCAGGCCTTGGAGTCCAGAATACAAACCAGGCACAGCCCTCTCTGGTGCCTGGATGGCATAGCGCAGCCTTAGCCTCCATAATCGCATGAGACAATTACCAGTTTATATATATATATGTATGTATCTAAACCCTGTATATTTGTATCATCCATATGTATACTGTATCTATATACATGTTTTCTCTTAGTTTTCTTACCAGCTCTGGAGAATTCTAATGTGGTACATATCTAGGAGAAAACAGAAAAAGAGTACAAAGTGAACACTCTGGGGTTTGGAAAGTGAGAAAAGAACTGGAAACTTTCTTTCTTAAACCTCTTACTCTTACAATTAAGCATTGGTAATAAAGAGTCTTTGAGATATGTATTTTACAACCTAAGATTCCTCATCTATTTTTTATGTTTCCTGTGCTCCCTCCCTCATC
The DNA here is from genome assembly GCA_004026965.1 of Petromus typicus. NCBI lineage: Eukaryota > Metazoa > Chordata > Mammalia > Rodentia > Petromuridae > Petromus > Petromus typicus. Next base: position 9,535 of record PVIR01036997.1, on the reverse strand, counting down.
ACATTGAGTCCTTGTTGAGAGTCAAATAAATAGGCAGAGATACAGAAATGTCCATTACCTTGTTCTTGCACGCTGCTTCCTTTCCCTTCTTTCCTTCATTTCATTCAAAAAGCTCCCAGGGAAAGAGCTTTATATAAACATGACCTGTCTTTTCCTTTCCTCCTGCTAGACTTTTACAGGCAGCCTCTGGCAGACACTCAGCATAGGATGGGGTCATCAGCAGGTCTTTGCTAATGATTTTTTCTTTCCTCCATTTTTGTAGGTTTGAAAACAATGTATCTCCAATTTAGTCAGTTCTAGCACCTCGGGAATTTTTGCTGGTTGTGTTCCATCTCAGCCTAGGATTCTACCCTGAAAATGAAATTACCTCTTTGTTCATTTAGCCTTTTTAGTGAGATTTCATCCCATTAAAATGTGTTAAGATGTGCCTGCCTGTCATTGATTTTCACATGCATTCCAGATAGCCAAGCTGTTTAACAAACACTACCTGCTGAGTTTCATTTTTGAATACACTGTCTAACCCCAGAGGATGTGCACAAACTCCTAGGAAGGTCATTATCACAGTCCTGCTGTCTGGCCACCTGGATAGAAATGAAGGAATATGTTCAGGGGGTTTTGCCCTAAAATTTTTCTTTATTTTCTGAGTTTCAGAATACTAAATTGGAGCCAAATATTGGTCAACATCAAGTGAGTCAGCAGAGGGCATTATCTATATTTTATATGTACATTGTCTCAGAACAGGTGGAAACGGGTAATGACTGCGCTGTGGGAACACAGAGGAGAGACACTTAACTTAGTCTTGTGAATTAGGGGAAGTTTCCTGGGCAGTGGATGTCCAAGCCATGGTTTTACACAGAGCTAGGAGAATGCAATCTTTCATCTGTGATGAGCTAGTGTGAAGCTTAATTAAACAAGTGTTGAGTAATACTAACTACCAGCCTAAATAAAATCATTTGCCATTACTACTGCTTTGAAATTTACAGTTGTTTCCCAGTGTGGGCTTCTCTGATATGTAAACCAGGACTATGGACCACACGTCAATAAAAGTGATGTATGTTCTTCCTCAAACTCCACCTCTACATGATGATGACATTGGGCAGAGGAGCTTGGGAAGGAAAAAGGTTTCCATGAGGACAGGGCATGTGTGGATGAAGGTAAAAGCCATGCTTGCTCATCATGAATCCACCTCATTGTGACTCCAACTCATCATGACTCCATCTCCTCCAAAAGCAAGCCCACCTCTTTAGTCAAATCTATAACCACCTACCTCTGTGCATGCTTCAACCAATCTGTGATTGACCCTACTTGTGTTTTTGCCCTCTATCATTTACTATACAAATTACTGTATTTTGCTTTAAAGGTATAATAGTTCTTGAAACACTCCCCAAAGTCTGCGCTGTGATTCTGCACATTCGTCCTACAGGTCTGAGTTTTGGTTACCCCCAAAAGCACAACACGCGGCATCTCAATGTGGGTCTCATATATACCAGTTAAACAAGTGAAGTTTCAGGTAAAAATCTTTGGTTGATATAATTTCACTCTCTCAGCCTCAAGAAGGCTGAGTAATCTGGGAATCTCTAGTCAAGTGAAATCTCCCCTCTAAAAGATGGGTAATATAGACAGAAAATCTCAGGTTATCCTCCTTACCCTAACCCTCATTTTTTAATCCATCAGCTCTGCAATAATTTAATGTTTAAACCCCCATGCCAAAGATGGCACTGACCCCATTTCTCTTCTGGTTTCTTAATCTGTTTCAGTGCCAAATGTCCTTCCCTTGTCTGTTGATAAATCTGTCCAGTCCAGCTTGGCTCTTCCCAAGCCTCCACGTAAACATGGGAGGTCTCAGAGCAGGAAAGAAAACGACATAATGAAAGTCCCTCTTTCAACGTGGCAAACCCCTTACACGATGCTGGTAACTTGCAGTTCTAGTGAGCATAGCTCTTCTAATATGAAGGCTGCTTACGTCTTGGATGAAAAAAATTGGGTTACCCCCTCCTGCCTTTTTCTCAAAATTTCCTGATCCTAAACATAAGCTGTTATAGGATCTTAAGAGTCTGCCCCTAGCCCTTACAATCTTCCTCTTCCCTCAGGCAATTCCTGAAGTGTTCCATTGATGGAGGAAGTAGTTATCTCCTGATACTGTGAAAGCTTTGCAATAGGTTAATTCTGAACTTCAACATGCACTGTTAATGAAGTCTGATCCTCCCCTTCCTTTGTTGGAGTTTGTTTTGCATCCACATCCCCAAGCCCCACTGGCTTATCTGTGGTAAATCTAAGGACCTATAAAATGGATATATTGGTCATTCAGCTCTTTCCATAAAAAGAAAAGTGACAAACTAATACTTATAAGTATTGCAAGCCAAGGGATTTAGCTCAGTAGTTCCAGTGCCTGCCTTGCAAGTGCATGGGCCTGGTTAGATCTTAGTTTGCTGTAATAGACCACAAAACAAAAAATAAACCCACTTTTAAAATTCAGGAAGCTTCTTGTGGTTCTCCCCAAGTAAAAGAATTAGCAGCTATTGTGATGGCCTTAGAGCATTTCGCTGTTCAAAGCTTTACAGTTGATACTTCCTCATGCTATCCTCCAAGTATTACCAGAAAAACTTCTAGATGCCTTGTTTATAAAAACATAACAACATTTCAGAACAAAGCAGGCAGTTGTCTGTGCATGCTGTATCTGTGGCCCCTGATTGCCTCTTGGTTCTCTTCAGACTTGTGGCATAAATCCCTGAGGCTTAAAGCCCAGCTATTTGTGGCAAATGGATGTTACTCATGTTGTTGCCTTTGGTAAAATAAAATATGTCCATACCAGCACTGAAACTTGCTCTGGTTTTACCTGTGTGACAACAACTATGCCAAGAGAAAAAGCAAAACAAGTGATCTCCCATCTCTTTCACTGCTTCTCCACCGGGAGAATGTCATATAAAATTAAAACAGACCTTACACCACTAAAATATTTAGAGATATGCTAACCAACAAGTGGTGTGGGCCTGACCCTTTGGCTAACAGGATGGAGAGGGTTCTCTCATGTCTTCTTGCAGAATTCCCAAAAACCACTCTGGGTCCGGATGTAAAAAAGTGAGCCAACACAAGCCACATTGCCACCCTCCAAAGTCAACCGCATCAGTCACATGGGGAGTTCTTAAAAATCCCTGTGAAAAGGTTTAGTTTGTCTGTTTTAATATTTTGGTCTCTAAACCGCTTTGATTTTAGCTTGGTACATGGTGAAAGAGATAGGTCTAACTTTCATCTTTCACAAGTTAAAGCCCCGTTTTTCCAGCACTATTTGTAAAGAGGCTATCTTTCCTCCATTGAGGATTTTTGGCTCCTTTGTCAAAGATGAGGTGACTCAGTGTATCTGGAGTAGTTTCTGGATCTTCTAAACTACTTTATTGATCCTCAGGTCTGTTACTTTGCCAGTACCATGAAGGGTTTTTTTTTTTTAATCACAGAGGATTTATAATAAAGTTTAAGGTTAAGGATACCCCACACTATGCCCTTGTTGCTTAGAACTGTTTTCACTATTCTAGATTTGTTTTGTTTTTTGGTTCTAGATAAATGTTTGGATTTTTTTTCTCTAGCTGTATGAAATATGCTGTTGGGATTTCAATTGGGATTGTGTTGAATCTATATACTAGTTATGGGAGTATAGCCATTTTGACAATATTGGTTCTTCCAACTCATGAGCAAGGTATGTATTTCCAATTTTTGGTATCTTTTCCTATCTCCTTTTTTAGAGTGCACTGCTTTTCAGAATAGAAGTCTTTCACTTCCTTTGTTAGACTGATTACTAGATATTTAATTTTTAGGGGGTGCTTTTTAAAAAATCTTTATTGGTACATTATGAATACACATCATTACATTCAATACTGAGAATATGTTCCAGAATATGACATGACTTGATTCTCATTTTCCCCTTTCCTCCCACGCTATAACCCCTACCCCTTATAGACATAATCTTTCTTTCCTTTTTAAAATTACTATCACATTCTTTTTCCCCTCATTATTTACCAACACACTCTATTTCCTTTTAAATATTTTCTATTTCACAATATCAACTATATATACTACAACTCATTTACAACTTCATTTTCTCATACCAGAGAAAAGAAACAATATTGACACATCTGTAACCTATTTATTTCACTTATGAGGATGTCCTCAAGGTACATCCAGTTGAGTATGAATGACTCAATCTTATCTTTTTTTAATGGCAAAATAATACTTCATTCTATGAAAGAACCACATCTTCTTTATTCAGTCTGTAGTTGATGGATATTTGGGTTGTTTACAAGATTTAACAATCACAAATTGAGCTGCTATAAACATGGGTGCACATATGTCGCTGTGATAAGAATCATTTAATTATTTTGCATATATACCTAACAGAGCGATAGCGGGGTCAAATGGGACCTCCAGTCCTAGCTTTTTGAGGAATCTCCATACTGATTTCCACAGAGATTGTACAAGTCTACATTCCCACCAAGAGTGGAGAAGGATTGCTTTTTCTCTGCTGCCTCATCAACATTTGTTGCTGGCTAATTCTGAAATGGCAGCCCTTCTTTGTGTTGTGAGATGAAATCTCAGTGTAGTTTTCATCTGTGTCTGTCGAATGGCCAATGATGTTGAGCATTCTGAAATATCTGAGCATTCTGAAAATTATCTGTTCATTTCAGATGCCCATTTTTGAATTGGGTCTTTAAATTTGAGTAGGCTGATTTTCTTAAGCTCTTTATATATTCTAAATAGTAGCCCTTTGTTTAAAAAACAGCTGGTAAAGATTTTTTTCCCATATTGTTGATTGCTTTTTTGCTCTGTTTATGGTTTCTTTTGCTGTGAAGAAGTTTTTTGATAGAATGAGATCCCATTTGTTGATTTCTTCTGCCAATTCTGATACTATAGAGGTTTTGTTCAGGAAGTCTTTCCCTAGGCCAATGTCTTCAAGGGTTTTATATAACTACTTCTCAAACTCTTTAATTAAATTGAAAGGGAAGCAGTACTCCCAAATTCATTACTGGAAGCAACCATTACCTTGATTCCAAAAGTAGAGAAAGTTCTCAAAAAGGAGAACTATAGGCCAATATTCCTAATGAACACTGATGCAAAAATCCTTAATCAGATACTTGCAAATAGAATACAGAGAATCTCAAAAAGATCATACACCCTGACCAAGTTGGAGTCATCCCAAGGATGCGAAGATGGTTCAACAAATGTAAATCAACAAATATAATACACTATATTAACAGACTAGAGGATAAAAACCATATGGTCATCTCCATTGATGTACATAAAGTGTTTCACAAAATGCATCACTCATTCGGTTCAGAACCCTAAGAAAATTGGAACAGATGGCCTCTATCTGAGAATAATAAAAGCCATCTATGAGAAACAATCACCTACCATCATACTAAATGGTCAAAAACTGAATCCTTTCACACTAAGATCAGGAAGCACATAAGCACGTCCACTCTCACCTCTTCTGTTCAATATAGTCCTGAAAATATTAGCCACAGCAATTAGGCAAGAGAAAGAAATAAAAGGAAAAAATATAGGAAAGGAAGAAGTTAAATCGTCGTTATTTGCTGATGACATGATAATCTACATAGAGGATCCTAAAAACTCAGCTAAAAAGTGCTTCACCTAATAACCAAATTCAGTAGCATAGCTGGATACAAGGTCAATGCTCAAAAATTAATAGCCTTTGTATACATAAACAACAGACCTAGTGAGATAGAAATTGGGAAGTCAGTTCCTTTCAAAATAGCACCTAAGATCATATTGAAGATTGTTGCATTGACGTTCATTAGGATATTGGCCTGTAGTTCTCTTTTTTGGTTGGGTCTTTCTCTGCTTTTAGAATCAGCGTAATGGTTGCTTCCAGGAATGAGTTTGGGAGTACTGCTTCCCTTTCAATTTCACTGAAGAGTTTCAGAAGTAGAGGCACTAGCCCTTCTTTAAAAGTTTTACAGAATTCAGCAGTTAAAACCATCAGGTCCAGGGCTTTTCTTTGTTGGAAGGTTTTCAATTACATTTTCAATTTCTCAGATTTGATATTAGGGTATTTAACATTTCTATATCTTCTTTATTCAGCTTGGAAGTTCATATGTGTCTAAAAATCTATTCATTTTTTTCTACATCTTCCATTTTATTAAACTACAGTTTTTCAAAGTAGGTGATTATTATCTTCTGGACTACCTGTGGGTCGGTAGTAATTTCCCCCTTGTCATTCCTAAGAGCATAGATATAAGCCTTTTCCTTCCATTGCTTGATAAGTTTAGTTAAGTGTCTTTCAATTTTGTTAATCCTTTCAAAGAACCAACTCTTGGATTCATTGACTTTTTTATCGTTATCTTAGTTTCTATCGTATTAATTTCTTCCCTGATTTTTAAAAAAATCTTTATTGGTACATTAAATATACACATCATGATTGCACTCCATAATGGGGATTTGTACCAGTATAAGACACCAATTAATTCTCATTTTTTCCCAAAGCCCTACCCACACTACCACCACGCTCATATACATAATATTTGTTTCCTTACTTTTTTGTTACAATCTCAACATTGTCACCTTTAACTTTATTTTACATTGAGCATTTTCTATTAAACAAATATAACATACAATGCTAGGAACCATTTACATTTTTATTTTCTCATACCAGAAAAAAGATGCGATATGTACCTATCTGTGCCCTATTTATTTCACTTATGAGGATATCCTCAAGGTATGTCCATTTAAGTAGAAATGATTCAAACCTATCAATTTTTATGGCAGAGTAATACTCTATTCTGTAGAAGAACCACAGCTTTTTTATCCAGTCTCCAGTTGATGGACACTTGGGTTGTTTCCAACAAGTAGCAATCACAAATTGGGCTGCTATAAACACCGGTGTACATATCTTATTGTGATATGAGTCTTTTCATTCTTATGTATATATACCTAGCAGGGCGATGGATGGGTCAAATGGGACGCCAATCCTAGCTTTTTGAAGAATCTTCAAACTGATCTCCACAGAGGTTGTACGAGTCTACAGTCCAACCAACAGTGGAGAAGGGTTCCTTCTTCTCCGCAGCCTCGCCAACATTTGCTGTTGGCTGATTCTGAGATGGCAGCCATTCTATGTGGAGTGAGATGAAATCTCAATGTTGTTTTTATCTGCATCTCTCGAATGACTAATGATGTTGAGCATTTCTTCATATGCTTCTTAGCTGCTCTTACTTCTTCCTCTGAAAAATATCTCTTCATTTCAGATGCCCATTTTTGAACTGGGTCATTAAATTTTGGTGGCTGATTTTTTTGAGATCTTCATATATTCTAGATAGTAGCCCTTTATCTGAGGAACAGCTGGTAAATATTTTTCCCACATTGTTGGTTGCCTGTTTGCACTGTTGGTGGTTTTCTTTGCTGTGCAGAAGCTTTTCAAAAGAATAAGGTCCCATTTGTTGATTTTCTCAGCCATTTCCTGTGCTATAGAAGTTTTGTTCATGAAGTCTCTCCCTAAGCCAATGTCTTCAAGAGTTTTACCTAACCTGTTTTGCAGTAGGTTTAGAGTGTCTGTTTTAACATTTAGGTCTCTTATCCACTTTGATTTTAGCTTGGTACACGGTGAAAGAATTAGATCTAGGTTTAGCCTTTGGCAAGTTAAAACCCAGTTTTTCCAGCACCATTTGTTAAAGAGGCTATCTTTCCTCCATTGAGGATTTTTGTCTCTTTTGTCAAAGATGAGGTGGCTCAGTGTATCTGAAGTAGTTTCTGGATGTTCTAGTCTACTCCATTGATCCTCGCGTCTGTTACTTTGCCAGTACCACGCAGTTTTTATCATGGTGGCTTTATAGTACAGTTTGAGGTTCAGAGTTGTGATACCCCCACCATGTCCCTGTTGCTTAGAATTGCTTTGGCTATTCTAGGTCTTTTGTGGTTCCAGATGAAAGTTTGAATTATTTTCTCTAGATCTGTGAAATATGCTGTTGGGATTTGAATCAGGATTGCGTTGAATGTGTAGAGTAGTTTTGGGAGTAGAGCCATTTTGAAAATATTGGTTCTTCCTACCCAGGAGCAATGTATGTCTTTCCGTTTTTTTGATATCATCTTCTATCTCCTTTTTCAGAGTGCTATAGTTTTCAGAGTAGAGGTCTTTCATCTCCTTTGTTAGATTGATTCCTAAGTATTTTATTTTTTGGGATGCTATTGTGAAAGGGACTGACTCACCAATTTCTATGTCAGTGGGTCTACTGTTTTTGTATACGAAGGCTATTGATTTTTGAACGTTGACCTTGTAACCAGCTACGCGGCTAAAACTGGCGATTAGGATCAGCAGTTTTTTAACTGAGTTTTTAGTATCCTCTAGATAGAGTATCATGTCATCAGCAAATAATGACAATTTAACTTCTTCCTTTCCAATCTTTATTCCTTTTATTTCTTTCTCTTGCCTAATTGCTATGGCTAATATTTCCAGAACTATATTGAACAGAAGTGGTGAGAGAGGACACCCTTGTCTTGTTCCTGATCTTAGTGTGAAAGGTTTCAATTTTTTAAAAAAATTATCTTTATTGGTACATTAAATATCCACATCATGATTGCACTCCATAATGGGGATTTGTACCAGTATAAGACACAAGTTAATTCTCATTTTTGACCATTTACTATGATACTGGCTGAAGGTTTCTCATAGATAGCTTTTATTAGTTTGAGATACAGACCATCTATTCCAATCTTCTGTAGAGTTTCGAACATAAAGACGTGTTGTATGTATTCAAACGCTTTTTTTGCAGAAAGTGAGATGGCCATATGATTTTTGTCCTTAAACCTGTTAATATAGTGTATAACATTGATTGATTTACGTATGTTGAACCATCCTTGCATCCCTGGGATGAATTCAACTAGGTCAGGGTGTATAATCTTTTTGATAATTCTCTGTATTCTGTTTGCCAGGATCTTATTGAGGATTTTTGCATCGATATTCATTAGAGATATTGGCCTGTAGTTCTTTTTTGGTTGGGTCTTTCTCTGCTTTTCAAATCAGGGTAATGTTTGCTTCCAGGAATGAGACTGGGAGTACTGCTTCCTTTTCAATTTCATTGAAGAGTTTCAGAAGAAGAGGCACTAACTCTTCTCAAAAGTTACATAGAATTCCGCAGTAAAACCGTCAGGTCCAGGGCTTTTCTTTGTTGGCAAGTTTTGAATTCCATTTTCAATTTCACAGATTGTTATTGGGGCATTTAACATTTCTAAATCTTCTTTATTCAGCTTTGGGAGTTCATATGTGTCTAGAAATCTATCCACTTCTTCTACGTTTTCCATTTTATTAAAGTATAAATTTTCAAAGTAGGTGTTGATTATCCTCTGACTTGCTCTGGATCGGTAGTAATTTCTCCATTCTCATTCCTAGTAGCATAGATATGAGCCTTTTCTTTCCTTTGTTTAATGAGGTTGGCTAAGGGTCTATCAATTTTGTTTATCCTCTCAAAGAACCAACTTTTCAATTCATTGATTTTTTTGAACTGTTCTCTTGGTTTCTATTGCATTAATTTCTGCC